>PVKS010007296.1:0-74802 GCA_004027875.1 Aplodontia rufa | reverse complement strand
AGCTTCAACCAATTTTTGCCACACAGGAAAGCAGCTTCCCAACTCGAGTTTTGTGAAATGTTTCAACTTTTTATGTCAACATCAAATTCTAACTTGATATTTTGTTAAATGTTACAGGAATGGGGGATAGTATATAATTATAAAACCTAGACATATTTTTGGAAATGACTCGGAGGTTCTGGGAGCAACCAGAACAGGTGGAATCTGGGAGACTCTGCCCTTGAAAGACAGGGCTCTGCGGGGTAAGATTCCCACGCTGTTGGCTTTTTGCCGGAGCTAATCACCAGTCCCCAGGTGGCTCAGAGTGACACAAAGTGGTAGACTTGAGGGCTCAAGGGTCAGAGTTGAGGGCTGGAAAAGCTGTGGGGGCAAAGTTTTCAGTTTTGATCCTTCCTGACCACAGAGTTCAAAATCTAAGCCCATCCACGTTAACTGTCAGCCAGGAAAAAACAAAAGATTACCATTCTGAGAAGCTTAACAGAATCTAGAATGTCTACAGTACTGATGATCCAGTAGGGCATCGAAAGTCACTAAGCATACAAAGAAATGGGACAAGGGCTCCATTGTCAAGAACAAAGCAGCTATGGAAAATGACACCAGGGTTTACAAAGATTGATTATATATATATACACTTTTTTTTTTGGTACTGAGATTTAACCAAGGGGGCACTTTATCACTGAGCACATTTCCAGGCCTTTCGAGCTTTTTGTTTTGTTTTTTGAGACAGGTCTCACTAAGTTGCTTAAGGCCTTGCTAAGTTGCTGAGGCTGGCTTTGAACTTGTGATCCTCTTGCTTCAGCCTCCAGAATTACTGGGATTACAGGTGCGTGCCACTGTGCGCCTGGCTGGTTGAAATATTTAAGGCAGTTATTATAAACATGTTCAGGGATTTAAAGAAAATATATACAGAATGAATCAACAAATAGAGAACCTTAGAAATCCAGAAGCCATTTTTAAATTACAATTTCTAGAGCTGAAAAGTATAATAACTGAAATGAAAAGTTCACTAGATGGCTTTAACATGAGATCAGAGACAGAGGAGTTACCGAATTAAAAGATTAGTTAATAGAAAATACCCAATCTGAAGAACAGAGACAAAATATTTTTAAAAAACAACCAACTTGGGGGCTGGAGCGATGGCTCAGCCTGGCATGCATGAGGACCTGGGTTCAAACCCCAGCACCACATACACAACTAAGTGTCAGAGCAATGAAAAACCAGATGAAAAACTAAATAAAACCGATTCTCTCTTTCACTCTCTCTCACTATCCCTCTTTATTAAAACAAACAACAACAACAACAAAAATGAACTCAGATCTGGAGACAGCAGCACAAGCCTAATATACATGCATGTGTAGTCTTCGAAGAGAGAATATAACAATTAAAGAAATCATGGCCCAAATATTCCAAATTTGCCGAGACACAACCTACAAGTCTAAGCTCGGTGAACCCCAAGTAAGGTTAATACAATGAAAGCTACACGAGGATTCGTTGCAGCCAAATTCCTGAAATCCAAATACAGGATGGAAATGTTGCATCCAGGAAAAACCACACCACCTCACAGGCAGGAGCAAGATGTGGGTGATGGCCAACTTCTCCTTAGAACCCGAGGGGGCTGGAGGGATGTTCTTATGATGCTCAAAGCACAAACACATCTGTCAACTCATAATTCTTCACCAAACGAAACCATCTCCAAACATGAATGCCCATAGAGACGTTTCAGATAAAGATCCGTCACCCACCAGCTTGTACCGTAAGAACGCTCCAGCAAGGTTCTCATGCTGGCGAGCAATGGTCCCAAAGGGTGGCGAACCAACAGGAAGCAGCATTGGTCACCAAAGCCGGCTGTGTGTCCCACCGCTGCCCTGGCATCGCCTCGTGAGGTATGTGACAGAGAAACCCGGCACAAGAGGCCTGTGTTTGAAATCTTGTCCCCCAACAATAGAGTGTCAGCCACCTCTGACCTCTGCTCCCAGGTGAGACTGTGAGGCTCACTCCAGGACAGGGACGGCTCCTCTTTTCACTGTCCATCCCGTGGATGAGCTGTGCTGCCCATCCACTGCTCCAGCAGAGAGGGGCTGGCTGCAGAAGCGGCCCAGGCTCCCTCTGCCTCTCTGCACAAGCAGGTGGGAAGTTGCCCCGGTGACACTCTGGGAACAGGGGACCCAGAGGGGGCAAACTGCAGGCTCTAGAGCAGAGGCCCAATGGGGTCAAGAGGAGACCTGCATGCTCACCAAGAATCTCCTAGACTTGCCGAGCTGGTTCCTCAGCTCCCCTTCTCTCCAAAGGGGAGATTGGCTGTCCACCCTGCCTCCCGAATGTGAAGTTCAAGTGCGCAGTGGCTCACTGGAGATGTCAGCAGCTCTCCGGGGATAAGGAATTGTGAGGAAGAGGGGCTCGCCACGCATACCACACCACTTCCAGGGAGTAAAACTCCAGGTGCTGGACCCTGGCGTGGAGTGTCCACGAGGCAAGCGCCCTGGAAAGCCATGTGGCTCCCCCTCCTCCCCTTCAGATCATGAAGCACGGAGCGGCCACTTGGTGCAGCAGGTCCAATTCTAGGTTCCTGCCCCAGAGGATGGGAAACAGGCACCCAGCCCTGTGCCCACGGAGTTCAAGGACTCGTGACGCACGGATCAACGGCAGAGCAACCCGTGCCCAGCCACAGACGAACCGGCCAAGAGAACAGAGGAGGAGGAGGAGCACCCGGCCTGACCGCAGAGCCCTTCCCAACGCGTGCCTTGACGTGGGTGAAACTCGGAAGCACAGGTAGTGAAATGCGCCAGCCAGACGCTTCTACAGGGTGCCTGAGACGGTCAAGTTCAAGAGGCAGAAAGTAGAACGGTGGCCACCAGGTGGAGGGCGGAAGGGAAGATGGGGACAGAGTCCTGGAGATGGACAGTGAGGTTAGCTGCACAGCATGTGAATTATCACAATTAAAGGATAAAAACTGAACACTTGGGAGTCCTCAGAGCGTCCCCAGGGCACAATGGCTGTTGAAATAAAAAATTCCCTGGAGAGTGTCCCAGATGTCACTCACAACCTTGAGGACTGGGTCCAGGGTCTAGAGAGGAGCAGGGGTGTGGGCAAGCACCTTTGCTGGGTCTAGAGACCACCCCACCCCGTGCGTCTCAAAGGCAGGACCCCATTTTGACGGCTTCTGACGGGCCCCTCCCTCCCTCACGGCGCTGGGCGTGTGTGATCTTGATATTTATTAACACGGCCGTTATTATTGGGTGAGCTCACTTCATTTATCACCCCCAGAGTACTACCATTGCCCACGTTATGGATGGGGAAACTGAGGCACTGAAATGTAGTCACTCACCTGAGCTTCCCACGCCTCTCGCTCAGGAGCAAGGGCCTTCACTGCCCCGGGAGTCTTCGGCGTGGATTTGTTTGGGATTTGTGGAGTTGGCCTCAAAGAAGCCACCAACTACAAGGTGCCAGTGTCACCGCAGCACCCTCTGGTCCCAGCTGGCAGGAACCGGTCGGCTCTCATTCGGAGGTTGACTGGGAATGAAGTAGACCCACCGGCCCTGAGTCCTCCAAGCGCTTCACTTCTCCCTCTACCGCGGCTAAAGGCCTCCAAGCGCTTCCTTCTCCGCCTTCTTTTAGAGGCAAGGCCTTAAAACATTGCAGTTAGAGTCAAGGCTATTCACACTTTCTCTCTTTAGAGTCCCTATTTCTACTTTTCCTCCTCTCTTACTGCCTGCATGTTAGGTTTTCTTCTTCTCTGCCTCTGCTGCTTCTTCTGCTGCTCTCCTCCGTCTCTGTCGCCGCTGCTTCTCTATCTCTGTATCGTTTCTGCCGCCTGCACGGGAAGGTCTCCTCTCACCAGTGTCATCTACTAGAGTCATCTTCTCTGTCTCCGTACGCCCGGTTTATATCTGTTACAACCACCAATAGGGACACAGTGCAAACACATTCAACCAATTGTAACAAATGAGCGGCCAAATAGCTTAGTCACGCGGTCAGGCAGTTTGCTAATCACAAGGCAGCTGCGCCTCTTAGAGTTGTTGACCACCAACTCTTTCACAAGCCAGCTGGGCCCATACAGAGCTATTTCCCACTAATTCTTTTCTCTGGCATCATGTTGGGCTTAGTCTCCAACACCTCGCAGTGAACGCTCTCCCTGACCTGGCCACCGTCCCCTCGAGTCCTCTCTGCAGCCCGCAGCTGATTTGCCCGCTAAGTGTCAGGAAGGCGGGGGTCAGGGTCAAGGTCTGGCTCTGCCCACCGTGGCCTCACCCCTGGGAGTGGGGCTCCCCTGGTTAACACGAGATGGGGCCTATCAGCCCTCGGGCAGGTTTGGTGTCATGATTCTGCCCAGCCCAGAAGCTGCCTCCACAAGAGCCCTCTCCCATGCTCGCCCTGGGGACACTGCTGGGGTGCTCTGATTCGGGGTTCCTGGGCTGCAGCCCCAGAGCTGGAAGGGAACAGTGGCTCCTGCCTCTTCTTCCTGGCACCCTGCCTCTGCCCTCGTCAGGCGCAGGGTGAGCACAGGTGAGCACCGAGGGACCCTGCACCTGTTGGAGGGAGCAGGTGTCTCCGGGCACGCTCATCCTAAAAGACTATCATTGGAAGTTCAAGGTTAGCTCGCGTCCTGAGTCCTACATGATAGCGCTCCCAATGCGCCCTGAAGTCTGAGAGCAGAGGGAAAGGACCCAGGGCTGCCACGTCCCCCCTCACCATGACAACTCTATTCTATTCTGTCTCTGCTAGGTCTGAGCCCTCTCCCAGTCAGCCTCTGCCTCTCTTTTTTTTTTTTTTTTTAAGAGAAAGGGACAGAGAAAGAATCAACTTTATTTAGCTTTTCATATGGGCCTCATTGCTCCACACTTGGTTGTGTACGTGGTGCTGGGATTTGAACCCGCATCCTCGCGCATGCCAGCCAAGCACCGTAACCGCTGAGCCACTGCTCCAGCCCCTCAGCATCTCTCTTAAAGGCACCTTCTCTGCTTGCTTTTCCTGCACCTTTTCTTCCCCTGGCTCCCCAGCACCCTGGGCTGAAAGTTAAACCCAGCCAAGTCCCCCGTGCACTGCTAGACCCCAGAGACCAGACTCGGGGGCTCAGTGGACACGTGTCCAGTGAACGATGAGAAGAGGGCCTCCTGCCCCTCGCACCCTGCTGAGGACATGGGTTCTCCCCTCCCCTCCCCACCTCTGGCCCCCACCCTAGCCACGTCCCACGCTCAGCCCCACCTGGCTTCACCGGGGCTTCTGCAGGAGAAGGGGCTCGGCCAGCTCCACCCGGAGCCCTCTGGTGTCCGCTACCCCTCCCGACACAGGCGAGGTGCTGACTCCCACGCAGATCCCTTCTTACAGCGAGTGGGGGCGAGGCCGGAATCGCAAGCCAAGCAGCCCAGCTGCAGGCCACTCAGGTCAGGGCCCTCCTCAGCACCTGCACCTGGAACGTCCACCTGGGTTGTGCCTGACTCTCACCCCTGTGTCTCCTGCTCTGCCACGAGGGGAGGGGCTCTGAATCCCAGTGCCAGAGCGTCCAGCGATGGCAGAAATATAAACAGACATTTATCAGGTGTGACTGTGTCCCTGGCACTTTCCAAACATTTCACACAGTTAACTCCGTTCCTATCACGGCCCCGTAAGTTGTAAGCTGTTGTTGTCTCCATTTTACAGATGAAGAAACAGGCTCAGAGAGGCTAGGTGAGTAGCTCAAGTCACACAGCCGGGGGCAGAGCTGAGTGAGGTTCAACACACTCACAGCCTCCCCTCCAAGGTTAGAGTCACTCAGGGGTGAGCAGGAGGCCCAGCAGGGCCCACCCCAGCCACTGCCAAGCCAGAAGCCCTCCCACCTCTCGAAGCTTGTGTTCTTCACCTGGTCTTAGTAACGCTTGATGATCATAAATGACCAACCACGACAACAGCTCTCCCTCCTCAAGAGCGCGTTTGCCCAAAGGGTGCTGGTGGCTTCGCCACCCTCTCTTGTGCCACTTCTTTCTCTTTTGGATAACAGGGTATTGAACACAGGGGTGCTTAATCCCTGAGCCACATCCCCAGCCCTGTTCATTTTTTATTTTGGTCTCACTAAGTTGCTTAGGGCCTTGCTAAGTTGCCGAGGCTAGCTTTGAACTTGAGGTTCCCCTGCCTCAGCCTCCTGAGCTGCTGGGATCACAGGTGTGTGCCACCACGCCCGGCCCTGTTAGACCACTTCTGTGCAGGTGTGGTGATTCCCCTCGCTTCATCAAGGAGGTTCAAAATGGTGGAGCGGCTGTCCCAGGGCTTCTTCGTGCCAGACCTGGGATGGGAGTGCTGGCCTGTCCACTGTCAAGGGGAGGCAGGGACACAGCCTCTCTCCAGCCCCAGGAGACAGGTGTGCATCACTGAGAAGCTGTGATGTTTACTGGAAGGAGCTCCTACCTGTTCCGAGCCATCCAGACGAGGACTGAGGCCCCCGGGGGACACTCCTTCGCTGCTTACCTCCTGGGCTGCTGGCTGCTGAGCACCTCCTGCGTGAGTCACAGGGCCAGGTGCTGGCTGCCACAGGTTACCAGGACCAAGTCACGGCTCAGTGAGCAGCGCAGGAAGAGGTCAGGGACCAGGTGGGTGAGGCCCCGGGGAGGGCGCCATAGTGTACCCGGGTTGGGGGGGGGGCCTGGGCTGCCGTGGAAGGCACCCAGCCCTGCTCAGAAAGCACAACCAGTCTAGGATCCCCAGGGCACAGGCGTGTGCGAGGATGTTTACCAGAACTGACGTACGGTTACAGAAGCCAAGAAGTCCCACGATCCACTGTCCACAACTGCGGAGCCAGGAAAGCAGCCATGAGTGAACTCGAGTCCTAAGGTCCAAGGCCTGAGATGCGGGGACAGCGGGACAGAGGGCGTCCCAGTCCTAAGGTCCAAGGCCTGAGATGAGATGCGGGGACAGTGGGACAGAGCACGTCCCAGCCCTAAGGACCAAGGCCTGAGATGCAGGGGCAGCGGGACAGAGTGCATCCCAGTCTTAAGGACCAAGGCCTGAGATGTAGGGACAGTGGGTCAGAGTGTGTTCCAGGCTGAGACAAAAGGCCCACGGACCAGGATCCCCAGCCCTAGGAGAGGATAAGACAGGAATCACACTCAAGAGGGCGCCAGTCCACCCTTCCTCTGCTTTTGTTCAAAGGATTGGATGATGCCACTCACCTTAGGAGAACAACCCTGAGCTACCTGTCTTCCCGGTCTCCTCTGTTTCTTTAAACTAGCTCCTTCACAGCCTGGAGTAAAATGTGAACCCCAATTCTAACTCATGAGCCATATAAGGAGTCTCCTCAAGGACTGTTAGAAATTGAATCTTCTCAAATAAAAAGGCATATGCTTATAAAGAAAGCACTCTTGTTTATTCACTTACTTCTCCCTAGAATGTGTGGGGAGAGGGGATGCAATGTCTGGAGCTATGGCAACCTCCTTATGACTATGAGATGACAAATCCAAGAACAAAAGTTTAACTTCAAAAGGAGAATGAAGGAACTAAGTTCCTGGTGATATTGTCATGATATGCTGTACCCTTATATTTCTGCTCCCCAGACCTCTTGCTAAGACAAGAGCAAATATTTTTATCTTTTTAGCTACTGTTACTCAGAGTTTTGCTACTAGTGACCAAACACGCCTCCAACTGCTTTAAAAAGTCAGGCATAAATGGTTATCTCAGCCCAGGAAGGTGGGTCCCTGGTGTTCTCTGTCAGCTTGCTGTGATATCCACCTCGGATGTGTCTGGAGCTGAAGGGCAGAGGGGCCCAGGCTATCTTCTGTTTTCTGCATTGCTCAGTTTGGGCCCTTGGCCCTGCTCCTGTGGGCTGTGGGCTCACACTGGTCTGTGTCTGAGGCTGACCTGCTCCCGCGCTCAGATGGTCGGGTCAGGCCCTTGCTTTCCTTCCCCAGCCCTCTGCGAGCAGCCGCTGTAAACCTCCGGGAAGAGCTTTGCAGGCCTGCTCATTCTGGGTGCTCTGCACACAGCCAGGCTGCTGCAGCCTCCCACAGATGAGTCCCCACTTCCCTGCCCAGGGTCTCCCTGCCTCCTCAATCAACAAGCAGAAGGCTGAGACCAGCACAGGACGGCCAGTGCCCTCTTGGTTTCACATTGCTTTCTTTCCAAGCATTGCCTGGGTACTAATCTTAAATCCATGGAAGGTTGAGGGGAAGGGACCTCAGGCAGCCGGCCGGGGGCATCCACTATACAGATGGGAAGACCGAGGCCAGGGGAGGAGGTAGGCTTGTGCTGAGACTTGACACAAGGTCCAACCAGGATCCAGAGCTCCAAGAGCACACGACAATCCTTCAGCATACGCCAGGTGCCACACAAGCCTGTGCGTACACGCAAGCACTATGCTGACGTTGACGTAGCAGATGGTCCTTGCCCTCGGCGATGACATCATAACTGACCTAGCGGCTTTTCTCCTGGTGATGATGTCATAACCAACACAGAGGCTGTTCCGCTCCCTGGTGATGATGTCATAACGGACTTAATGATCGTTCCTCCCCTGGTGATGATGTCATAACTGATGTAGTGTTTTTCTCCCGGTGATGACATCATAACCAACACAGTGGCTGTTCCTGCCCATCTGCAATGATGTCACAACAGAGGGCAGCTATTCCTCTCCCTGGCGATAACGTCATAAGCTGCTTGTTCACAGCTTGCCAGGCTTCGAGGGTTGCGCTGGGCTGGCCGCTAGGGGAGTTACTGCCTCCAGTAACTGTGGATTCCCAAATGGGGCCTCCTGGATCCCACAGACTAGGAAATCCCTGGACACTGCAGGGCCCCAAGAGCTGCGGCCCCCATGCTCAGGACGAGGTCTCCATAGGAGGGGCCAGGACAGCCCTCCAACTTTAGAACCCCAGGTGGAAGAGACTGCCACTGAGACCCGGCTGAGCCTCACCCGAGCTGCCACCCACAGTAACCACCCCACCTGACAGGACACCTGGGTGGCTTTCCCAAGAGGGGGGCTCAAAACAGCAGAGCCCACCACGGTAAGGAATGGACATGACAGTCCCTTTGTTTCTCCATAGAACCTAAGAAATGGCTCTGTAGGAAAGAGGAAGATGCTTAAGGAATGCCCAGGAGTGGCCATCAGCACCCTGGGCCTGTGCTGCCACTCTCCAATGCCCTTTCTCCCTTCCCATTTCCCCACTCCAAGCTGTCCATGAGGTGCTGGAAGAGTGCATGGGGAAGGGCAGGAAGCCACGACTGAAGGAGTCGACTGCCCTGCAGGGTCTCGGGCACAGCGTCCCCCAGCACCTAAGAGGCCTCCCTGCCTCTTAGCTCACAGCTGGTGCAGGGTTTCTGTCCTCTCAGGAGAGCCCTGACGAGGCTGGAAACTCCAGAAGGCTCACAGTAACACAGCTGACCGAGGGGCTGCTCGCCCAGTTCCTTCTTCCCTGCCACAGAGGATGGATGGGAGCTAAGGTGACCCACGTGCCTCACTGGAGAAGCACCTCTGAGGCTGAGGCCAAAGCCCTCCGCCAACACGGGGACCTCTAAGAGGGGTCCTGAGGGGTGGCACCAGCCCTGGCTTTCAGTGACCCCCCACAAAATCCTCCTGAAACTGGGCCTAACTGAAGACGCTGGTTCCTCAGGGAAGACGTGGTTTACTTTCCCACCTCCCCGGGACTGCGGGTTCTGGAGTCCCCCAAATCCAGCGTTTTGTGGTCACCAGGACCTGGGGAGGGCAGGAAGGGGAGAGATGCCTTAGTGGGGAGGGGATGCCCTTAGGGGAGACGTTTGGGAGCTAGATAGAGGGGGTGCAGGCACTGCGAAGGCCTTAGACGCCCTGACTTGCACCCTTGAAAATGCCTAGTTATGTCGTATAAATCTCACCTCAATCTTTGAAAAACAAAGATTACGCTGCTAAGAACGTTTTAAGGGACACAGGTTGTTCCTGTAAATGAAGGACCACTAACGAGGCTGGCGGGGCTGGCCAGCCGCAGGCTGGGGCTCGGAACCGCGCAGTCGCTCTGCTCTGTGAGACTTCACTGCCTCAGGTGGCTTCTGCCACTTTTGGTCCTGAGACTCCTGCCCACCCCAGCCGGGAGCAGCAGGCAGTCTTGACTGACAGATCCAGGCTGAGATGGGAACCCTGGGTTTCCTTGCTGAAGGAAGGGAGGCCACAGCTGGGAAGACAAAGCACATGGGCGTGGGAGAAGCGAGGGGAGAAGTGAGCTGAGGCGGAGACAGAGGTCGCCTGATCATCGTCCTCCCTGGTCATTTCTGAGAAGGGTCTGTGAGGGGCTCAGCCTGTCCCCACTCAGACAGAGGCCATCTGACCCAAACCCATCCAGTCAGAACGCCCGCTCTGCCACGAAGATTAGGTACAATGGGCAGAGCACCAGTCCGCTCCCAGTCCCCAGGAGAAGAGCCTTCATCCTCGGGGCACCACCTGCACCTGCAGCTGGTCCCTCTGGCCAAGTGGACAGCCGCTGACAGGGGAGGAGGGAAGGTTGCCCCAAGGACACTGAGATGCTGTATCCAGAAGAGGCCAGGCTCGTCAGACAGACGGTTTGCCAGACGCTGCCCTCCGGACGTCCAGAGCTGAGCTGCCCTGCTGCCCTGCTGCCCATCATCTGACCACTGGCTTCCTGGGGATCACCCATACCGCGTAATGCTCTATTCCCACCTCCCAGAGGGAGAGTCCGGCCCTCAGAGTGACTGGAGGACCCCACACGGGGTGGAGCTTGTGGGTTCACTCCCCAGGTTCAATGTGGGATTCCTGGGATTTCATTTGTCACTCAGCTCTCTTGCTGACTCTGTAGTTGTTTACCGGGGTGCTTCTCCTGCACCAGGCCTTCCTCCCCCCTGCAGCCTCCGGGGGGCTCGGTTGTATGCAGAAAGGTGGGTGTGGTTGAGCTTGGAGCAGCAGGGCTGCAGAGGTGTGGTGAGCGAAACCACTGTTTGGGGATCCAGGGTGACGCTGGGCACCACCTGCTCGCCCCGTCATAGCCTGTTGGAGGTGACTTTTTACTGCCTGGGTGTGGTCCAGGAGGCCCACTGCCTCTCAAGCCAACTCAGCCCCAGATCCTGATGCTAAATCCTTCTCGAACTCCACCCTCTCCTCTGCCTCTCTCTTGTGCCTCCAACAGCCGCAATCCTCTCACCAGTCTCTCAGCCTCCACCCTCGACCATCCGAAGTCAGCATCAACTCTTCAAGAATCATCTGAGCCTACTGCCCGCCCCCCTCACCCACCCACACCCTCGCAGCGCCCCCTGCTGCCCTGGGACTGAGGTCCCTGCTTCTTGCTGCAGAGTGAGGTCCCTGCTTCTTGCTGTGGAGTGAGGTCCTCTCTTCTTGCCGTGGAGTGAGGTCCCCTCTTCTTGCTGCGGAGTGAGGTCCCCTCTTCTTGCTGCAGAGTGAGGTCCCCTCTTCTTGCCGTGGAGTGAGGTCCCCTCTTCTTGCTGCGGAATGAGGTCCCCTCTTCTTGCTGCGGAATGAGGTCCCCTCTTCTTGCTGTGGAGTAAGGTCTTCGCTTCTTGGTGTGGCTGAGAGGGAGCTATAGGATCTGGCTGAGACCTTCAGGAACCTTCTGTTGGCCCCGTGCCACAGGCTCCTTTGGGTCCCTCCTGTGCACTGTGCTGTCCCCTCTAGAGACAGAGCCCTTCCAGGGCAGGTCCCCCTGCAGGAACACTCTTCCCCCTTCCCCTCCTGCCTGGCTCCAGGTGGCTGTCACTCTCATCAGAGCAGAGCTCTGGCTGCTGTCTCCAAGCCCCTGGAGGCACCTGAAGGCACCATGCTGGGGCCAGTCGGGAGCAATCTGTAATTCTCCTTCCTGCACCCAGGGGAAGGGACCCGACCCACCCCCGCAGCTTGCTCTGCACAGGGCTTGGCACTTAAGTAGGGGCTGAACGAATCACTTTTCAAAACATATTGTTTCTCCCTGACATTTTTCAATTTTTTATCGAGGCATAACCCACATCTAGAAAAGTGTATCGCGCACCGGTTATCAGGTAGTGGATGCAACTGTGTGAGTCTGACCCAGGTGAATAACATAAAATAAAAGGACCTCGCAAGACCTGCTCTGCCTCCTTCCCCTCCTCCGTCCTTTCCAGAGTTAACCACATGATCGACTTCCAAGGTAATCGCTGCCTTTCCTGCTTTTAAACTTTATATTAATAACTTCATATGTATATTTTAGAGTAATTAAATTTATGCTGATGCAATAAGGACTATTTGATGTCCAGCTTTTTCATGTAGCGTTATTTATTTTTTTTTAATAGAGAAGGTCAGTGAGAGAGAAAGAGACAGTGAGAATCAATTTTTATTGAGTTTTCACATGGCTTTCGTTGCTCTGATACTTACTTGTGTATGTGGGTGCTGGGGTTTGAACCCGTGTACTTTTGCATGCCTGCCAAGTGCTGTAACTGCAGAGCCACTGCTGCAGCCCATGTGACATTACTTTTGAGATTTATCATATTGCAGCAGTAGCTGTGATGTGTTCGTTCTTGTTATCGCACAGTGTTTCACTGTGGAAACTACAATTCTTTTTATCTATTCTGCTGTCGGCGCGGGGATAACTTCTAGTTCAAGGGTATCCATGCCTTTGGTGTGCAGACAGACATGATTTTGAATATGAGCTAGGAGAGGAAATGCCGAGTCAGAAGATGTGTCACTCTTTAGCAGATACCACCAGACAGTTGTCAAAAGTGATTGTTTGCAGGCCTGGAGTGGTGGCATGGTGGTTACGGTGCTTGCCCAGCGTGCTCATGTACACGGGTTCAAACCCCAGCACCCACGTACACAACTAAGTGTCCGAGCAACAGGAGCCATGTGAAAAAATGGATTCTCTCTCTCTCTCTCTCACTGTCCTTCTCTCTTTAAAAAAAGAAAAAAAAAGTGGTTGTTTGCATCTATACTCCCAAAAGCAGTGGTGAAAGTTCCAGCAGCTTCCCACCCTAACAGTCTTGGTTCCTTTGACTTCAGCCTTCTACTGGGTCTGAAGTAGTGTCTCACTGCACATTTAATTTGCAGTTCCCCAACGATCAATGAAGTTGAGCACTGGGGTGGTGGATAGTGTCTTCTGTGAAGCGTGTTTAGATTCTTGCCAGTTACTATCAGAATTAGGAAAGGGGCTTTTTCTTAATGATTTATCAGATTTCTTTGCATATTCTGGGTATGACCCTTTTCCCAGTAATTTATGTTGGAAACGCTTCTCCTATTGTATAACTCATTTCCTCACTTACTTGGGGGTGGGGGGTACTGGGGACTGAGTCCAGGGGTGCTCTTCCACTGAGCTACGTCCTCAGTGCTTTTCCATTTTATTTTGAGACAGGGTCTCACTGAGTTGCCCAGGCAGGCCTCAAACTTGAGATCCTCCTGCCACAGCCTCCCAGGTTGCAGGGATTACGGGCTAGGCCACCACACCCAGCTTGGCTCTTCTCTTTCTTAATGCACCTTTGATAGTCGAAAGTTTTTTATTTTACTGTAATCCAACCTATAGGTCTTTCATTTGTGGTCGTTGCTATTTGTGTCCCACTGAAGAAGTCTTTCCTTACTCCAAAGTCGTGAAGACATTCCCCTACGCCATCTTCCGGAAGCCTTCTTGTTTGTTCATATTTGGGTTTGAAATTCACCTAGAGCTGATTATTTCCAAGTAGGGTTCAGCTTCATCATTCTTCCCTGTGCATGTCTAACCGACCTGCAGTATCTATGGAAAAGACTTCCTTCCCCTGCAACTCAGCAAGACCACCTTTATCATAAATCGTGCTACATCATATTTTTTTTAAAGAGAGAGACAGTGAAGAGAGAAAGAGAATCAATTTTATTTAGTTCTTCACGTGGCTTTCGTTGCTCTGAGACCTTGTGCGTGGTGCTGGGGTTTGAACCCGTGTACTCACGCATGCCGGGCGAACGCCGTAACCCCTGAGCCACCGCTGCAGCCCATGTTGTGTCACATTTGCGGGGCTGTTCTAGGGCTTTCCTTGGTCTGTTTGCTGTTCGGTGTGCTTACTTGTTAATAAGCCTTAATATCTGGTAGCAGGAGCCTCTACCTTGCTTGGCTTTAAGATTATTTTGTTGTTCCTGGAAATTTCCATCTTCATATAAATTTAAGAATCGACTTATTAATTTGTCCTCACATACACACAAAGCAACCTGAGGATTGTGTTGTACCTGACAGCTAATTTGAGGAAGATTGGCATCTTTACAATATTGAGCTTTCCCATGCATGAATATGGTATACCTCTCTACTGATGTCTTTTAACATTTCTTTTCCTAATATTTTATAGGTTTCTGCACAGACTCTTACACTTCATTCACTAAGTTACTGTTTCAGTTAGTTTTTTTTTTCTGTTGTGACCAAAGGACTTGATCAGAACAGTTAGAGGACAAGTTTGAGGGCTCACGGTCCCAGGGGTCTCAGTCCATGGACAGCCTGCACCATTGCTCTGGGTCCGAGGTGAGGGAGAATATCATGGGCAAGGAGTGTGGTGGAGGAAAGTGGCTCCGGACACTGCACCAGGAAGGAGGGAGGGGGAGAGAGAGACAGAGAGGGAGAGAAAGTGAGCTCCGCTCAACAAGGATAAAATATGTGCCCCAAAGCACACCCCCAGCAACCTCCTCCAGCAACACCCTCCTACCTATGGTTACCACCCAGCTGATCCCTATCTGGGGATTAGCATGCTGAGTAGGTGAAGACCCTCATAACCCACTCATTTCACCTCTGAGCTTACTCACACTGCCCCACACACGAGTTTTGGGGGACACCTCATTCCCAAATAGCAGTTAATTCTTTGATATTTGATTTTTTTAAGAGAGAGGGACAGTGAGAGAGAGAGAAAGAGAAAAATAATTTTTATTTAGTTTTTCATGTGGCTCTCATTGTTCCAAGACTTTATTGTGTATGTGCGTGCTGGGGTTTGAACTTGTGTACTCACACATGCTGGCCAAGTGCTGTAACCGCTGAGCCACCACTCCAGTCGCACAAACTATTTCCATATAGTTTCCTACTCCTCTATGGAAATGTGACTGGTTTGTGTATATCTAGCTGTGTCTGGAGACTTTGATACAATTCATTTCTTATTCTTAATAATTTATCGGCAGATTCTTCCGGATACCCAGTGCATCAAATCTGTCTTCTGTGAGCAATTTCATTTCTTCCTTCCCAACCCTGTGCGCCGTGTCTGTTTCTGCTCGTGGCCCTGGCGAAGGCCTCCGGTAGAAGGGCGGGCGCTGTCAGAAGAGCAGTACCCTTTGCACTTTCCATCAGGATATTTGTGGACTCCCCTGCCAGATTAAGGAGGTCTTCTGTCCACTCCTAGTCCGGTAGGAAGTTTTAAAAGATTGGCTGTTGGAATTTGTCGAAAAGCCTTTTCTGCTTATATTAGGATAATGATGCGACTTTATGCCTTTGTTCTGTTAATATGGGAAACTGCATTTATTGAGTCTACAAGATAAACCGACTCGCCTTTCTGCGTTCCGCTGCTCGTGCGATACTCTGGGACGCACATTGGCGTGACCACCAGGCCTGCACTGTACTCAGTGGGGAGATTGCCCTTCAGTTTCCTCTTCTTGCAATGCTTCTGCCGGGTTCTGTGAAGATGAGCCAGTGAGTGCACGCTCGCTGCACCCTGCTTCTTCCATGGAGATTTCCAAGACCTGTGCGGTTTCTGTTCTCCCAAGAGGGGTGCAGGGAAGCCGCCCAGGCCTGCTTGAAGTTTTCTTTGTGACATCGCTTCAAATTAGATCAATTTCCTTAATCAATGGAAAGCTCTGTATTTTTACTTTTTTCTTGCTATGTTTGTTAATTATTTGTATAAGGAGTTTGTCCTTTTTATCAAATTTATTGTCATGCCCAGAGTATTCCCACAAGTTTCCATGTGTGATAGTCTCATTATCTTTAGGTTGAAGACGTTGTCTAAATTCCATTCTGACTTCTCCTTTGACTCATCGGTTGTTTCAGAGCATATTGCTCATTTCCCAAACATGGGGGATCTTCTAGTCATCTTTGGATTGGTTGCTAGCTTCCGTCTGTCATCAGAGAACATAGCCTGTTCTTTGGAATCTGCTGAGACTTCCCGGTGGCCCAGCATATGGTCCACTTTGCCAGCTGTTCCACGAGCTCTTGGAAATGTCATGTGCGCTCAGTCTTGGGGGAGTGTTCTGTGTCAATCACGTCCATTCATTAATCATGTTGATCGAATATTCTAACCCTGGCTTGTTTCATTTGATGGGAATATACTTACAGCCTTAATACGATTGTGTGTTTGTCCACCTCCCTTCGAGTCTGTGCAGCTTGAGAGAACGTTAATAGATGCAAGTAGGTTTTAAAGTGCTGTTTCTTCCTTACGAATAACTTCCTTATCATTATGGAATGTCCTTTATCTTTAGTGATCTTTTTACCTTAAAACACACATGGCCCAGCATTACCGTGAGACTCTGGCTTTATTCTGCTGTCCTCCTGTCCACTCACTTCTTTTTTTTTTTTTTTTTTTTTGAAGCAAGAGAAGGACAGAGAGAGAGGAGAATCTACTTTTATTGAGTTTTTCACGTGGCTCTCGTTGCTCTGACACTTAGTCGTGTGTGTGGGTGCTGGGATTTGAACCTGTGTACTTGCACATGCCGGACAAGTGCCGTAACCACCGAGCCACTGCTCCAGCCCCTGTCCACTCACTTTTGAACCATGTTCGTGTTGTGGTCTCCTGCAAGCAGCATAGAATTGGCTTTTGTTTTTCTATCCACTCTAACAATCTTCATCACTCCCACCCCCACCCCGCTCTCTC
Source organism: Aplodontia rufa (assembly GCA_004027875.1). Taxonomy (NCBI): domain Eukaryota; kingdom Metazoa; phylum Chordata; class Mammalia; order Rodentia; family Aplodontiidae; genus Aplodontia; species Aplodontia rufa. The sequence continues at coordinate 58,104 of PVKS010007296.1, read as the reverse complement.
TCTCTATGGGAGAGGGACAGTGAGAAAGAGAGAAAGAGAGGACCAGTTTTATCTAGTTTTTCATCCGGTTTTCATTGTGCCGACTTCTTCATTGCACAAGTGGTGCTGGGGTTCAAACCCGTGTCCTAGCTCATGCCAGGCGAGCGCCATAACTGCTGAGCCCCCACGCCATCCCCTCATTTCTTAGCTGAAGTGCATGACTCATTTCATTTTAAATCTATCATTTGACTCTCGCCTATTTTTGTCCCACCTGTTCTAAGTTTCTTTTTCTCCCCTTTACTGTCTGTTTTAATATATTCAGTGTTTATTTTCCATGATCGATCACCTTTTTATTTATGCACGTTTTTACTATCCCGTTAGCATTTGCCTGTGGCAACATACATCTCTGGGGGAAAAAAGCATACATCTGTGCTTTTGCCATTTGTAGGAAAATAGAAAGTCCGTCGACTGTAACCCCACTAGCACCTCCCAACTTGAGAGCTATCACTCTTGTGCTTTAATTTATGTTATTATTTCAATGTAATAATCATACACGTTATAACAGTAATAAAGCTATTTCTATCGTATGCCTATCCTACGAGCAGATTAACATACTTATGCAATCAATATTCATTTTTCCTTTCTTTTAATTATTCTTTGTTTTTCCCTCCATCCCTAAACCGCCACATGCAACTACTTTCCTTCTGCCTGGAGAATACTACTTACGATCTTCTTTATCGTTAGTCTGCAGGGGAAAAGCTCTCTTGGCTTCAGTTACAGAATGTCTCCAGCTTCCCCTAATCTTTAAAACTAGTTTTCAAGATATAGGATTCTAAACTGGAAGATTTTTCTTTTTGTATCTTGAAATTATTGCTTCCTTACCTTTTGGCCTCTGTTGTTTCTGGTAAAACATTAACTATTGGTTTCTTTGGATGTAGGCTTTTTCTGGATTCTTTGTTTTTCTTTTCTCTTAGTTTAAAGCAGCGTGTCTATGATGTGGCTAATGATGCTTTTCTTTGTATGCTTGTGGTTCTTAGAGACTCTTCAATATATAAATTTATGTCTCCTATCACTTTTCAAAAATCCTCAGCAGTTATGTCTTTGAATAGTATTTCTTCCTTATTCTCTGCTCTCTCTCTCCTGGGATCCCAACATTATGTATTAGACTATTGCATTCATCATGTATCTCAGGTTCCTCTGATTATTTTCCATCATTTCTCTCTCTCTGCTTCAGTCTATATATTTTCTTCTGATCTAGTCTCCATTTTACTAATTTTCTCATCACCTATATCTAAACTGCTATCAATTACATCCACCAAATTCTCATTTTCAGTCATTTTTTAATCTCAATTGTAGAAATTTCATTTTCTTACGGTTTTCTATTCTCTGCCAAAATTCCTCATCTTATCACATGACACTTTAAAACTTTTTAATAATTAGTGTTTTAAAGTCCCTGTCAGATAACACCAATATCCAAATTTCCTAAAGTTTTTGTTGCCGGTGTTTCTTTCTTGATTTTTGGTTCCAATCCTTGTCTTTTGATATTCCTGATTATTCCTTGATTGAACAGGAGACTCTCTAAATAAAGAATGTAGGCCTTTTTACCTGTGCTTCAGTCCTCATGGCCCGGATTCCCGTAGGAGGTGGACCCTGGGACCTCGACTTGTGTTAAAGTAGTTTGTTTCGTGTGGTGATCCAAGGGCTCAGGGTTGTGAGTAGAAGGACACACAGGGAATCAGAGCGGGCCAGTCCGTGGGTGCATGTGTGAATTGGTCATTTCTGTGAGGAGTTGACAGTAATCGATCCAGGCAGACCTAGAAACATACTAATTGTGTCTTGAAATTTTCTGCCCGAAGAATGGAAGAACGAAGCACTTATTACCCAACTCCCCTTCCTCGTAGACCTGAGGTGATTAATGCTTTTTACCTCTGGAATGCGTGAGCGTGACTGAAAGGTAGAGTCCCGCAGGCGGGCGGAGGGCACAGGAAGACAGAGACGCGAGGGCTGCTGACTCAACGGCACAGTCCGTGTGCCTGGGATGAAAGATGGAGCAGAGGATGTGGGGAGGGCTGGACAGGCCTGCCCCTCTGCGTCCAGACTCACCTTTGCATGTGGCAGTTAGCAGGTCAGGAAAGCATGAACCTGATCCAAGACTGACAGACAGCACCCAAGGCAGGCTCTGTTTCCAGCTCTCCCGTCCCCAGGGAGCAGCGCTCCAGAGTCCCACCTTGAATCCTCATGGGGAGTAGTAATGCATGGCCAGAACCCTCCCCAGCCTCTTGGCCTGGGTCTCCACTTTCAAAGCAGCACGTAGTCCAGAAGAACGGCTCCAAACGCTGGGCTCCGTCCCAAGGACTTCTTCCCGGGGTCCCTTTGCGTGGCCTTGGAGGCTGCGTGAAGGCTTCCAATCGATCTCTTCTTTTCCTTTTTTGGTCCAGGTTTTCTACTTTGTCCTCACCAGGAAGAGATCCAAAGCAAGCTGACAGGCCCTGGCAGAAGCAGAACGTCCGTAGCCTAGGAGCATTTCGTGGTGGGAGGCATGCACCTCTGTGTAAAAATGGCCTTGAAAAATAAAGCCCCTGGAGGCCAAGTCTGAGCCTCATGGGATCCCCAGGGCTGCACAGTGCCGGTGCTCGCACGCACGTCCCTTGCATTTGCTGAACGAGTAGCCCACAGAGTTCTTTCTGTGTCTGTGGAGGATACCGGGGGTTGGCTGAGCGTCCCCTCCCATCTAAAGCCTGTCCCTGTGGGGCTGTTGGGAAACCAGGGTGGGAGCGAGGCCTTAAACGACTTCGGCACTCATGAGAGCTCCCCAGGAACACGGTGCAATCAGCTGGCTGCACCCTGATGACTTCAATGCCACCCGAAAGCCAGTGCCCACTGAGAAAGCCTGGCCCGAGGGGCCCCGTCCCAGCACCGACACCTGCCTGGCCCTGGAACTCCTGGCTCAACGACCCCATATGGAGCCCTCCAGGCCAGGGCACGCAGGGATGCTGTGTACAGGTGTGGGACTCGGCTGGCCTGAGGGTTAGGTGGTGGTGACCCCAGAGCAAGAACCCCTCATCTGTCCTCTTCAGTCCACCCAGTTAAACGAGAAGGCTCAGGAGGAGGCTAGGAGGCCCTGGATGGTCCTCCAGCGCCTGTGGATTCCCCTTCCTAGCAGAGGGGGTCCCGGGCGAGAGCTGCCGAGGCCCCAGCATCGGCTTGGGCATAGTAATGTTCTTGGCTATTTCCCAGTGAAGCCCGCCGTGGAACGTAGCCCCAGCGCTCTACTTGCCGCAGTGACACAAGTCCCTTTCCGGTGGACTTCCGTGAGTCCACGCAAACACAATGTGAAGGGAACGACTCCTGGAACTGTTAACACAGCAATCCAGGAAGGCTGTGTGCAGAGAAGCGAGAGCACGCTCCTGAGCAGGCCTCCTGAGAACGAGGGTGAGCGAGGAGCCAGGAGCCCAGAGTCGAGGGCTGCCAGTTCCGCACCGAGGCAAGAAGGGGCAGGGAAGAGCAGTAGCATGGCCTGCAGGGCCCATCGGGGACGTGCTCCCTGGCTGGGGTGAACCACCCAGCTGTGGTTCCGAACATGCTGTTCCCTTGAGGAGTGGGCACTGCCCCTCACACCCCTGGGACTGAGCAGAGCCTGGGATCCGCAGCACCTGGAGGGAAGAGAGCGCGTCCACGTGGGACTTGACCCAAGGGCTTGGGTGCATCTGAGGCTTCACCAGACGTCTCCTATGGGCCCTGGGACGTACCTGAGGGCACCCAGCATGGCAGGGCAGGAAGCCGACGGCCCTGGCCCACTGTCACACTTGCCTGGGACGCAGGACTTCATCTCCCCAGGCAGCCCCTGGCTCAGTTGCCCAGCATTTGGTTTCATGAGTGGGGGGCTGAGGGTACTTGGGGTCCTGGGAAAGCTTCTTGTACATGTAGCTGCCAGACCTGTGGACACTCTTTATTTTTATTAAATGAATATAGTTACAATTGAGGGGGAAACATTGTCAAACAATCAAGAACAAATGTATATCTACTTAGTTATCCAGGGCTAATGCCATATCATGGATGCCCAGCTTGGGTTCCATGTTGCTGTTTCCCCCAGAAAACGCCCTGAGTTAAATGGATATCTCATGGAGGTCAGAGATCTCCTTCTGAGATGATTCCCCCATATTCCCACCCTTCAGTCTCCTAGGTGTTCTTCCTAAGCCCTCCCCCGCCAGTCCCCAACCCTAGGTCTCCAAGTATCCTAGGCAAGCATCCCCCTGTTGCATTAAGAATCATACAATTTGAGGTTATTATTAGCTTAGCCGTCTAACATACTGCTTCCCAATGTATTCTAGCTTCCACAGATGAGAGAAACCATTCGGCCCTTTAGTCTCTGAGATTGGGATACTTCACTGAGCATAATTCTTTCCATCTCCATCCATTTGATATCAAAAGCCATAATATTGTCCTCTCTAATGGCCGAGTAGTATTCTATTGTATACATGTACCAAAGCTTTTGTATCCACTCGTCGAGTGAGGGGCATCTGGGTTGGTTCCATAGTCCAGCTATAGTAAATTGAGCTGCTATAAACATTGATGAAGCCACATCGCTATAATATGCTGATTCTAACTCTTTTGGGAAAATACTCAGGAGTGGGATAGCTGGGTCATAAGGTGGTTCTAGCCCTAATTTTTTGAGGATTCTCCACACTGCTTTCCATAGTGGCTAAACTGTGGGACGCTCTTGACAGAAGTTAGGGAATAACTTCTGTCTTGCATGTCCTGCATAAACCCACAAGAGAGAGTTCCAAGACTCCCAGCCATTGCCCTGGGAGGGTGCACTGCAGAACCAGGACACATCCCACCCAGAAGGGATGCAGGTTCCTAGTCCCTCTCTCACATGTCCCCAGAGTGGCCCTCCCCATCACAGTGTCCTGGGTCCTGGCTTTGATATTCACTTGCTGTGCGGCTTTAATGAGCTCCTCTGCCATCCTGTGCCTCAGTTTCCCCCTCTTTCAGTTAGAGATGATAATCCCCTGGGGGGATCATTATGGTGGTTTAATACAATGATGTCTACACCGTGTTCTCCAAGGTGCATGGCACAGTCAGGGGCTTCCTAAATGCCTGTGGCCTTGTTTATATGGGGGAGGACGCCAGCATCCCCACGTGGAGAGGTCCAGTGGTTTTCAACTCACCCAAGTTACCAGTGTTAAGTAACTAAATTAGAATTGAAACCTGCATCTGTCCCATTCCAACACCTGTTCTAGAAAATAAAATGCCATTCCCAAGAAGGAGGTAGAAGCAAGGAAAAGCCAGGAATTCTTATTCCTGTTTGGATTTTGTTTGGTTTTTTGTTTGGGGGCTGGAACCCAAGGCCATGCATGTGCCCCGTGTGTGCTCTACCATGAGCCACACCCCAGCCCTCATCTTTGGGATTCTAACGACAAAGAAAAGCAAAGAGGTTTTCTGACTGGCAGGCTAAATATGTTTTCTAAGACTTTTGATTAAAGACAATTCCGTTGGTGATAGAGTGGCTGGCCTCTGCTACATCAGGAAAGGTACCGGGAGCCGCAAAGGGGATTGAATCCCCACTCAGCTACTGACAGATGCTTTCCACAGTGACAAGCCCCAGACTGGAGGACAGCAAAATTCACTTTCAAACGATTCTCCGGTGACTTTAATTGACTGTGGATTAAACCAGCCAGCTAGCTGCGTAAGCATAGATCTCTCTGTGGTTTTAATTAAATTTCATCTAGTCCAATGCTGCTCTGAGGTTTTCGGAAGGTAAGCGCAATGCGCAGGAAAGACAGCTGGACTCATCCGTGGGAGCCGTCTGCAAGGACGGTGAGGGTGGCCCTCCTCCTGGGCCCAGGTCTTGCTTGCTGGTGACTACTCACGATTGTTGAGAGCACTGTCCTTGTAACACCCTCCTACTTGGCTGATTCCCGTCCATCCTGTGATGCACGCTACGGCCTCCGCAGCTCCCTTCCACAAACACGTTTGTCGTCGTGTTTGGACAGGGCCGTGCGCATCTGCTTGCATCTTGCTGCTTTCACAGTGCAGTGGCTGAGTTCTGCCACAGGGACCGTGTGTGGCCGGCAAAATCTAAAACAGTTGCTCTCTTGTCCTTTCAGAGACAGCACAGCGAGGAAGGTTTTCTGAAGGACATTGCTGGCTTTGCTCAGGAGTTCAGACCCCTGGAAGGCAAGAGGGAGCTGCTGAAAGGTTTGAGGGACGGAGTAACCTGGCCCCCATAGCTGATGTGCCAGGGTTCTGCCACATGTCCGTTTGCCTCTACACGAAGGCTACGTCCTTCAGACATCTGTGAGCGAGCAGGCCTCCTCTCGTCTGTTTCCAGGCACCTGGAAGTGGAGAAGGTGCACGTCTGCAGTCAGCTAGACCAGTAACAAATTCCAGCTTCTCAGATTTCCTGTCGGGTGACCTTAGGCAAGTCACTAAACTTCTCTATGGTCAGAGACCAACTCTCTCTCTCTCTCTCTCTCTTTTTTTTTTTTTTTTGAGCAGGGATTGAATCTAGGGCTACTTAACCACTGAGCCAAACACATTGCCAGCCCTTGTTATTTTTCATTTTGGACAGGGTCTTGCTAAATTACTTAGAACCTCACTAAGTTGCCAAGGCTGGCCTTGGACTTGCGATCCTCCTGCCTCAGCCTCCCAAGCTGCTGTGATCGCAGGCATATGCAACTCTTCGAGGTCTCCGGAGTCCTGCGGGGAGAACAGGGAGCACATGTACAGAGTGTCATTTGTCCTTGTTTGGAAGACAAGGAGAAAAACAACAGCCAGGGCCCAGCACGGGAGTCTGTGATTTACCTTTGCTCAGGGTTTGCCTACATTCAATTCCCCTGCCTGAGTCACTAGTGGATGGAGGCCACTTTGGTTACGTTCGCATTTGAGCAAATTATCAGTTTCTTCAGCGAAGTCCACAGGGGGTCAACAGGGGATGATAGGAATTCAGGGGAAAGGCCCATTTTGCTCCAATGACAGCAAACCACATTTGAACTCGGGCAAATTTAATTCTCTGTTCCAGTTCGATTTTTCTGGTGAAGATTTTGAAAAACACAATTAGGTTTTCAGTAATGGGGATGAAGCTCAACATGCCACGGGCAGGGAGTCCTGTCAAGGCGCTCTTCCCTGGCCACACTCAGGAGCCCTGGAAGCACTGTCTTCCCAGGAACTCTGCTTCCAGAGCAATGAGGACCCAGCTCTTGGGAATACTGACTTCTGACTGGTGCTGTCTTTAGCCGCCATCCAGGGCAGCTAGAGTCCCCTGACTCATCAGCCAGGAGGTACTTTTTAAAAAACTTTTTATTACGGAGTTGAGCTATTGAACGATCATAAATGTATATAAAGAGACAACATGATATGCGTTGGTCTTAAACCCCAATTACCCCCACTTCGCCCACACCCCGGCCTCTTGATTCTCCCATATTCCACTTCTACAAGCAATAGAAATGCTCAGACTGTGAATTTTCCAGAATTAAATGATTGCATAAGCGTTGTTTGGCTTCTCAGGGGGGTAGAGAGACATTGTCCATTGTCTCCCTAGAGGCCTCCCTCTCCTCCCCGCCTCCTATCTCCCCACCCCTGTCTACGGTTGGCCGGGAGGTATTTTTAAAAGAAGAAGAGCTCAGCAATGAACCACAAAATAACTTTGCGTCCACCTGACGGACAATATTCCCCTTTCAAGGAATCCTCACTACGTCAACGAGGGTCTCCATTAGGCGGGGTCCGCCCTCTGCCAGCTCCCAGCACCTGCTTTTCAACCGGCAGGCAGCAGGCTCAGTGGCAACAGCTCCCACCGCTTCTAAAAGCTCCTTCCTTTTCCCGTCACCATGAGTCAGCAGACACCTCCTGCCAGGGCGGAGAGAGCTTCGGTCTGCAGAGGCGGCAGAGAAAGGAACGAGCGAGGTTGCCTCGCGGTAAACTTCGTGGACACTGGAATTGGAAATCCTCTTCGTGTTATCAGGAACCAGATTCTTCCTCTGCTTTCCCCCCAACCATTTAAAAATGGGGAGAGAGCGTTCTGCGTTTGGGGACAAGACAAAAGCTGGCGGAGGCCAGTCGCACCCGCTGCCCTCGTTCCCCAGGCTGGTGGTAGGCAGGGTGGTGGTGGCGGGAGCTCACTCACAGCCGCCAGCCTGGGTTCGGGAGTCACAGCCCCACCTGGAGACTCCTGCTCTTCACCTGTGCTTTCCGTGACTCCAGAGAGGGGCCTCCCCAGTAAACTGGGGAGGACTAAGAAGTTGAATCCACACAGAGTCTAGGACACTGCGAAAGTCACGTGAGCTGCGTTTCTGTGTAGTTGTCTTCTCTGTACAGCAAGGGATACCGATTTACAATCATTAGAACATCATTTCATTTTTACCTAAGTTTATCTAGATCAAACATGGAAAAAAATATGAATGGGACTCTGGAATGACTGTCTTTAGGGCAATACTTCTCTTCACTATGCAAAGTTGAGAAATGAATGGTGGAGACCGGAGAGAGCTGGAGTGAATTCTGAATTTCACCGGTAGTCAACAAATGGTCTTCCCTGTTCTCCTGGGAGTTCTCTGGCCCAGGGACAGTTCATTGCTGAGCCCCACACTTCTCCTATATGGCAATGCTAATATTTCTCTCTTTTTTTAGAGAGAGAATCAATTTTTATTTAGTTTTTCATGTGGTTTTCGTTGCTACAAGACTCGGTTGTGTGCGTGGTGCTGGGGTTTGAACCCGCATCCTGGCACCTGCCAGGCAAGCGCTCTAACCACTATTATACATGCTACATATCATGCAGAATGGTAATTACAAAGTGTGATATTGATGATTATGATTAATAAAGTAGTTTGTTAATTCTGCATACTCGGGTGATTGCCATTTCTCTTTTTATGCACGGTGCGTGGATGCCACCTTTACCTTACACTGTGCACTTGACGAACCAGGCACGTGAAGCCAAAGCTCTCGAGGTTCCCCCAGGCCCTGGGGAGCCCCTTCCATGCTCCCACCTTGGGGAGCACCCCAGGTACCCCAATGACACAGAGTCATGACACAGGGCTAAGCCCCTCACGGGTAGGCAGGGTGGGTGGGCAAGTCTGTGACAGGAGCCAGACAGGAGGCAGAAAGCTGGGGGAACGGTCCCTTCCTCCCACCTGGGCACTGCTGGGGAAGGGAGGAGCCAAGACACCCACTCCCCAGCCCTTACCCTGGCACACTGGGATAGCCAGAGAAACTCCCAACGTCTTAAAATTGGCCTAAGAGTTTTTGTATTTCCAGTCCATGTCAAAGGATGCCTGCAGTCACAGCGAAAGCTCCCGATGTGTCTTTCTGATAAGAGCCAGCTTCCTCCAGCAGCTGCCCAGGCTGCCTGCGTGGCACATGGTGATAAAGCCTGAGCTAGGATTAGGGTTTAGGACACCTGCAGCTCTGTGGAGTGAGGGAGCCTTAAAGGGGCCCTGCCCTCCGTAGAAGCTGGGCATTCTGCCCCGAAGGCATTTATGGAATGAGTGAAAAGTTGCAGTTTTCAGAACAAAAAGAACAGGAGCAGGGCAGGTTGGTGCCACGCCTGTAGCCCCAGCCTCTCAGGAAGCTGAGGCAGGAGGATCACAGGTTCAAGGCCAGCCTCAGAAACTTAGTGAGACCCTCTCTCAAAATAAAAAATAAAAAGGGCTGGGGTATGGCTCGTGGTAAGGCATTTGCCTAGCGTGTGCAAGGCCCTGGGTTCCATCTCCAGTACCGCAAAAAGTAATACTAGGACTAGGAGCCAGATTTTATTACTTGCAATTTGTACAACCACTGCCCGACAGGTTAGCCTGCCCACACGAGCACTGAGACAGTGAAGAGGTGACAGTGATTCACACTGCCAGCTGGAAGCAGCCCCATGGTGCCCTGCTTGAGCCATCTTCTCATCCTCCATGTGGCGGCTTCAATCTGAGAACCAGGGGACATCAATGGCTACTTCAAGCCATCATCGGGCCTTGAACATCATCTCCGACTCTGCCATCTGCTCACCCAGAACCTAGGACGCCACTCCCTTCCCCGCTTTGGGGAGCTGCAAGGTTCTCTTCTTTTTTGCATGCTGGGGATTGAACCCAGGGCCTTGTGCATGCTAGAGAAGCGTCCTGGGAAGTGCTTAACTTGCTGCTGTAATTGGTCTCCCTGTGAAGTGCCTCTGGAGTTTTAGAAAACAAGTCTCCTCTTTCAGATGTGTGCGTGCCTGTGTGTGTGTGTGTGTGTGTGTGTACATTCGTGCGTGTGTGTGCGCATGTATGTGTGTGCGTGTGTTTGCGTCTGTGTGCGTGTGTGCATGCCTCTGTGTGTGCATATGTGCGTGTGTGCATGCCTCTGTGTGTGGATACATGCGTGTGTGCATGCATGTGTGTGTGACACATAATGCTATCATTCAATAGTGATAGTGTATTTATACAGAATTAAGATTTATCAAGGGCTTGTACTTTACAGGAAACCCACCTAATCTTCACAACCACATCGAGGGGATCCATCAGATCCCCTTCTTCAGATGAGAACACTGAGGATCAGAGCGTGGCATAACCTGTCCTGAGCCCCTCCAGTAGATGGAGCTGGAGTCACCCCGGCCCATGGGGACCCAGCACCCAGCTCTGGTGTTACTCAAGTGATCACTTAGAAAGCCCAGACTCACCCATAATCCCACCACCCAGAGAGGACTGTTTTAATATCTCCATGCATTTTTCATAAGGAGACATAGATGGTCTTGTTTGTTTTTTACAAAATGAGCTCATACTACGCGTGTTATTTTATAACATATGTCCTGCCCAACGATATATCAGGAACATCTTTCCATAGCAACTCACGAAAGCTGTGAGTCCTCATTTCACGACTTCCTGAAATTTCACCCTGTGGATAGAACCAAGATGTACTTAACTCGTCGCCGCTCCCTGGACATTTAACGAGCTGCAGACACAAACCTGTGACACACGCCGTGCACGTGCGTCCTTACGCACCAGACTCGCTCTTTCCTAGGCTGCTGCCTGTGAGGGAAAGCGGGATCCAAGCTTTCCTCCTCCAAGGCATCGCTGCACCCTCTCACACTGCTGTAGGGACGGACTTGTCTCCCCGCTCCCAGCTCACCCAAGGCGTTGTCTTGTTTAATCTTGCGGACGGGGAGGGGGGGTAATAAAACAGCATCTTCCTTTAATGTTCTTTTTGTTTGTCGTTGTATCAGGAATTGAACCCAAGAGCGCTTAACCACTGAGCCACATCCCCAGCACCAGCCTTTTTTAATTTTTTCTTTTGAGACAGGGTCTTGCTAAGTCGCTTGGGGCCTCACCAAGTTGCTGAGGCTGGCTCTGAACTTGAGATCCTCCTGCCTCCCTGCCGAGTCACTGGGATGACAGGCGTGTGCCATTGTTCCCGGCTTGTTCTAATAGTCTTAACTTTCATTACCAGTGAGGTTGAGTTTCTTCCTCCACCAGACAATGCCAGTCTGTAGTCGTCCTTGCATTGGCCCCAGGGGCACAGAATACCCCAGGTGGAGTTCTGACCAGCCTGTGTTTCAGAGGCATCCACCTGGAGGGGGGAGTCTCTGCCACATGGTTATTGGGCCCTACAGATGCCACCCAGGGCCCAGAAGGCAGCACTTCCTGGCTCTCTGGTTTCCATCAGTCCCACCCCACAAGGCTGTCACATCTGATCGAAGCAGGAAATTGGCCCCTGTGCCAGACGCCTCGCCTCCTCTGGTCCGGAACTGCCTAGACACTCCCTGTGCCCACCAGGTAGGCAGCCTTGGTTTTAACCTCTCCCTGGGGCCTGGCTGGAGCGGCTGTGTGTGAACACGATATGCTTTTTGTCCCCCTCCAGCTGATGACTTAAAGCCCAGCGATAGAAGAGACACAGCCCAGCTATGAAGCCACTCATAGCCAGCTGGCCCTGCTGCCAGTCTGCAAGCCCGGGGAGGTCCTCCTTCTGCGTCTTAGTGCGAGGTGTGACAGACCAACCCTGTGTCCCCTGACCAGCAGCCCCCCATTCTCACAGGAATAGCATCTCTGTTTTCTTCCCCCAAATCCTTCCAGGCCCCACCTCCCACACCCCACCCCCAGCGCAGGGGGCAGGCAGAGCCCTGGACCTGGTGTCAGGTCCTCTTCTTCCAGGCGCCGGGCCACCTACCTTCTCTGATCCTCAACACCTCATGCTGCTGCCCGAAGGTTGAATGAACGCTCCCCAGTGTGGTCTTCACCGTACAGCTACGGGCGGAACGAACAGTCACATTCTGTTGTGGAAAAGCTTGCAGAAGGCGCGCATCGTGAGTGTTTGGTCTTGCTGTCCCCATGGCCCTTCTGTGCCCCGACGTGGGCCCTGGTGCACCGAGGTCTGCTGCCTGTGCTGAGCTAAGGTCTCTGAAGTCTACCTCTGTAAACATCCGAGTCCCTTCAGCCTGCACAGCTCAGTCATCTGTCACTCGGACGGGGCTACAGCTTATCCTTAACCCGTTCATTGCAGAAGCATTGATGGGCCCCAGGTGGCCAGGCCTGTGCTGAGGAAATCAGCAGTAAAGATCCCTGTGGTCCTAGCACGCAGAGGACACCGGACCCCAGACTCCCGCCACTCCTGTTGCAGGATCGCGCTGCGGCCACACCGTGCACAACGACAGGCTGTGACCACTGCCTCTGCAGCACCCAGCCCAGCCCAGGACGCTCAGGACCTAGAGGATGGCCTGTGTCATTTTCCACGTGACACAGGCTTCAACAGAGGGGTCACCAGCTGGCACATGGTAGGACTGGGAGGGGCTTCTCTGATCGCTGGGCTACACCGCCAGGCCTGAGAGAAAGAGAAGGAGAGGGGAGAGGGAGGAATCCAAGCCCTAAATAAGGAGTGACACATTCTCCCCCACAAGCTCTATGAGCAAGCCACATCTCCCTTAACATTAGCTCATCCAGCCAGCGACACAGACATACGCCAATCACCCGGGGGGCGAGTTCACCCGTGGGTTCTGAGTCCCCCCTGGAGATGCTGAAACTGTGGAGCTGGCTTGCACCCGGGAACCCGCAAATTTAATCTAAGACTCCAGGTCCTGGAACCTCCAAGTGTGGTCCCCCCAGCAGCCTGGCCCCCACCAGGCTGCTCCCTCGCACCCATTAAATCAAAATCCACGCTTAGGCAAGGTGGCCACATGGACGCTTGAGGGACACGGCTCCTGGGGGCTCTCATCTCAGGAGCACAAATACCTCCTGGGTCATAACAAATAATAAGTATCCATTATGATCCTCATTTAGCAGATGAGAAAATGGCGGCACAGACAGGTGGTGTAGGAGCCAAAGTCCCAAGGCTGGTACCAGCACCACTGTCCCTGCTCAGCTGCTGTATTTACCCGGGCATGGACAAGCCCGGGTCATCTGGCTGCTGTCGTGGATCCAGATGCCTCCAATAGGCCTTTCAGCAGCACCGCAAACACAGCAGGAGCTGCGCTTGGTCCCCTATGCCCTGGAGCAAAGAATACATCCAAATTACACCGATTCTCCAAGAACAATGTCTGGCGGATTTGGGCTTAATTATTACATTTTTTAAACTCAACCAATTTAGAAAAAAATCAACGCATACAAGAAGACATGCTGCGGGCACACGTGAGTCCCACAATTAAATCAATTTGTGTCTCAAATCTGCTCTGAGAATCGCATTCCAGAAGGTTCTGAGACAAGAATAAGAGCAGGTAAAGAGCTCTGCATCCTGGCCGCCATCCAAGGATCGGTTTGGACACTTTTATGTGGTCTGCCCTTTGGAGTGAAGCCAAAACCAAGCTATGTTCTCCGAACGTAAAAATAGCTAGACATGAAGAGCGGCAGGAAGCGGGGCTGGGCTGCCTCGCTCTGCCTGCCGCCTCTCCTGCGGACTCGGTTGTATTCATGATGGTTTCTTCCCACTGTTACTTTACTGGAGCGTCGTGTCCCCAAGGGAGACCAGCCTGGGGATAGTCCCACTCCCCCACGAACAAGTAGCTGCAAGGTCATCAGCCCTTACAAACGCGGAGCCATCGAGGTGCTGTCAGGATGGGCAGAGCTGTGGGCAGCTGGCCAGAGGCAGAGGCTTCCTCCACGCAGACCGTGAGGCAAAAAGGCTGGAAGACAGCTGAGGGGTGGGCACGAAAGGTTTTCTGATGGGCTTTTAAGGTTTGAAGACTTCAGGAGCTTGGAAGCCCCCTCCACCCCACCCCTCTCCCCCAAATTCCATGACATGGGAAAGGCTGGGGCAGTAAACGGAGAGGTCACGCCGCATCTAGAATAGAGTCCAGAGGCCAGAAACAGGTTCCCCGATCCAAAGGGATTCTGGGTTTGAGCAGTCAGCAGAGAGCAGGCTCCACTTCCAAGAGGTACAGGGCGAGGAACTGGGCCCCTGGGCAGCCCCGTCACCTGACCAGGCCGAAATCTGCTCCCGATGGCTTTGCAAACCCTCTGGCAGTAGCAGCGGCTAGCCAACTGTTGCCTTGGGACAGCCTACAGAGTCTCCCCAGCACGAACATAATCGCTTTAGGGGGAAAAGATAAAGGGCTCCTTAGAGCACCATTTGGAATAGCAATAAAAACGCGGGTGATCCACAGGATACTGGCTGAATACATCTGTGTATGTCCAAGAAGCCGAGGTTGTGAAAGACTGGACACTAGTGCTATAATGCCAGGGGAAAAGGAAAAAGTCGAAACCACGGCATGAAGCCGATTTTTTGGTGCGGATGTAGAAAGAGATATATTTTTAAGAACAAAAAGGCAGGGAGAATAATTACCAAATGCTAAAAACCAAACATGAAACCCTCAAAATGCTAAAAGCACCTTTGAATAGTGGAAATAAGGGTCACTTTTATTTTTCTAATTTCCCATCATATACATGAATTCTTATAATTGCAAAAAGGAATGTATGATTCTTACAGTTATAAATAAGTACATTGCCAAGACTGTTTCCTAACATAATTTTATAATAGCAGCTACCATTTATTGAGCACTTAGTGTGTCCTTATAGCTATGATAGCCGCATGAAACTGGCTATCATCAGCATTTGCTAATGAGAAAATGGAGGCTTCTAGAAGTTAGTGCTCAGGGAGAGAGTTGGGTCCTGAGGAGGGTCTCTCATACCCAAGTCCATGCCACTGACCCTGAAGCAGGCCCAGAAAGTACAGCCCCAAGTAGGGTTTCCAAATAAACCACAGGCTGCCCAGGAGAATCGGAATTTCAGGTGCACAGCAAACGGTTTTTTAGTGTAAGTGTGCCCCATACAATGGGAGTCATTGTGTCTCTGAAGTTCTAATTTGAGTGGACATCCTGTTTTCCTTAAAGAACTTCCCTTTGTTGTGGGAGAGGCTTGGGAAAAGGGCAGGAATCTGGGGTTTGCAGGTAAGGTCCCCTGCTCTGGGCTCTGAAGCTTTCCACCAAGATCCAGGAATAGTCACCCCAGATAGGCCCAAACAAAATCACTCTGTCTTGGGTCCCTTTTGTTACACCCTGCTCTGGAAGAGAGCAAGCCTTTGCTGACTCATGCAGGTTGCTGCCTGGAACAGACAGACTCATGAAGAAGGAAGCTGACTGTGATTCACAGACTACACCAGACAACATTATTGAGCACCTAGAAGCCAAGCTTGGGATGTGGCCACACTGGGTGCTGAAGATGTCTGAGTCCCCCGAGTGGAGTTACTGTCTATAGTTAGGGTCAGAAGTGACTTGCAGAGTCTCTCTGCCTATCCCCATTCTCATATCACAGGTGCTGGGCTCATGTGACGACCAGTCACACCCCATGGCTCCCAACCCAGCCGCTCACTGGGATCCTCCAGGGAGTTTGACAACTCATGCAGAACCCACTGGAAATCACTAAGCCCGCGCAGGCCCAGTGTGGGTGTAGCCACCTGCTGCCCGAGGGAGGGTCAGACCTCACTGCACTGCCCCAACCGCACACCAAGTCCTGGGGACATCCGTGACCAGGGAGGACGTCAAAGTCACCTGTTAAACTGAAACACCAAAGCAGCCTTGCTGGATTGCTGAAATGATTAGCCGCCTCCCTGGGAGGAGGCTCTCAGAAGCTACCTGGCTAGGGTCATTTCTCCCCCTACAGCAGAACACCCAGCATTCGGCAAGCCTTTCCTCTCTGCATAGACCTAGTTACCTCGTTCGGTCCTCAAAATGTACGTGGACCTTGCCATTGTGCCCATTTGAAAGAGGAGAGAACTAAGGCAGAGAATGATGACCTCTAGGACTGGCAGAGCCGGCCCTTCCTGCAGCTGCCTTCCTGCTGAAAGAGTTCCCAGGGCACAGGAGGTCTGCCTCACCCCCACCATGCAGCCTTGGCTCTCACAGATCCCTACCTCCGATGCTGGCTCCTTCCCTGCTTCTAAAAAGTATAGCCCACCCAGGGCACAGCCCCAGCCACTTCTGGGCTCTTAGAAATGTCATGTGAATGGCCACTAAGCAGACCATTACAGGTGACACACACCTGTAATCCCAGCAGCTCAGGAGGCTGAGGCAGGAGGATCACAAGTTCCAAACCAGCTTCAGCAAGTTAGCGAGGTTCTAAGAACTTAGCGAGACTCTGTCTCAAAATAAAACATTAGAATAAAAGGGCTGGGGATGTGGCTCAGTGGTTAAGCACCCCTGGGTTCAATCCAATGTACAGCCCCCCAAAAACAAAACTGATTGAGCACCTACTGTGTGCCGGACATGGAACTAGGCACTGGATATAAACACTGGGCATCTTGGTGGAGCTTGCAATTCCAGGGTGGGGAGATCCAAAAAACTCAACCAACGTTTACCTGCAAATCACCCGGGCTCTGAATACAGCAGAGAGATTTTACCCGGCACTGAGCACAGGAGCCCAGTGAGCGGTTTAAAGCACAGGGCTGGTGTGACCTGATGTATTTTCTGGCAACTGCATGGAGGACAGATTGGCTGGCGGGTAAGAGTGGAGGCAGGGAGGCCAAGGGAGGGCTCCGGTGAGACAGGAAGGGCCCTGGCCCAGCGTGGAGGGCCTGAGGATGCAGCTGGACATCTAAGGATGTGTGCCAATGGGTGGGGGTCACTGCCACTTGTTCTGGCCCTTGTGACATTGCGCAGTTTTATTTTGTGACTTGTCTCATGATTATAAGTGTTGAAAGATCAGCCAGGCTTGGCGACACGTGCCTGTGATCCCAGCTAGTCAGCTGCTTGAGATCCTACTCAGCAGGACGCTCTCAAATTCAAGGACAGCCTGGGCAGCTTAGTGAGATCCTGTCTCAAAAAACAGCTCCGCAGTAGGGTGCTCCTGGGCCCAATCCTCAGAACGAAAAAAATACAAATACAATCAGTGCCCTAGGGACTGGCCCATCAGAACGGACGAAGCCTCTAGCTTGGGACAGTGACCCTGCCAGGCTGAGGGCCAAAGGACTCCAGAAGAACAGTCGGGTGGAGGCTCTCCAGGGGGTTGGGACGAAACTTAGCTGGCGGTACTTTAATAACCACGTGGTGCAGACCAGTGAGTTGGCTCCTTGTAAACAGCAGGAGTTCATTACCAAGGTGGGCTCGATATCCCCGGTGAAAATCCCCCTGTGAAGCCTGGACCCGGTGGGCAATGGCCAGGGCAACACTGCAACCTTCATTCCTGAGTACATGAAGAGACCCCGGAGGCTCCTGGGCCTGTGGGCAGCCTGTGCTCTGGGTTCTGGGTTGGGAGGAGAACTTGGCATGGTCAGGGATGCTGCCAGTCCCTCTCCAGCTGGAAGAGGCTGTTCCGTGCCAGGGGCGCCGTCTTCCAGACACTGCTTCTGGCAGATGGTCCTGGGGAGCCCAGCCAGGAAGAGGTGATGGGGCAGCCAGAGGAGCTGTGCCCTGCACTTCGTCATGTTGAAGTTCTGACAGTTTTATGGTGGGGGAAAAAAGAAAGGAAGAAATCGTGGTAAAGAACAAAGCCAGGCACGGAGGCGTTGCCTATAGCCCCGCTACTCGGGAGGCTGAAGCTGGAGGCTCACTTGAGCCAGGAGTTGGAGGCCAACCTGGGGGACATAGCAAGAACCTACCTCAGGAAAAAAATATAAAAGAAGAAGAAGAAGTAAAGAAATATATTTAGTGAGCACAGTGTGTTCTGGTCAACTCACCTTACAGTTCCAGGTACTCACAATCCATTTGCAGAATGGGTAGAATTACTTTGTCCTCTGTCTTTGGAATGTTCTGAGGATGGATGTGATCCTGTTAACAGCTGCCCTGTGAGTGGGCCCCTCCTTCAGCTCCCTCCCTTCCTTCCAGGCTGACTTATTGAGCCCTGGTGTTGCACATCTGGGAAGCACAGACCCCTGTCCCCAGGGAGTCCTGATCTCCTGGCTTCCTGGGCACCAGCCTGGACTGGGTCTCTCTGTCACCCTGAGGCTCAGGGAGGGCAGTGACCAGCTGTGACCTGGAGGTGGTGGCAGGTCTCTGTGACTCTCCCGCGCAAGCTCTTGGTCTGGCTGTAGACCTTCGCCACCATGGCCTCCCAGAGGAGAGGCCACCATAAAAAGGAGACCCTCGTCATCTATAAGAATGGTCTACGGTGCTTGGAAGGGAAGCACAAATGGGAAGGAAGGCTGAGCGCTGGCCTTGGACCACCCTGACTCCGAATCCCACCCTCCCACTCACCAGCTGTGTGACCCGAGGCAGAGTGCTCAACCTCTCTGCTTCTCAATGACTATTGAAGGAGCTAGGATGGCTTCAAGGGACCACAGAAATAAAGGCCCAAGGTCTGGAGTTTTCAGAAAAGCAGAAAAGTCCCAGGGGCAGATGGAAGGGAACTACAAGGGCTCTGGACAAAGGGCCCTGGCGTCTAGCCGCGTCTGGTAGCCTGGTAGCTGTGGGGCTCTGAGAAAGGCGGGTTACTGTGCCCGGCCTCTGCTTCCTCCTCTGTGAAATGTGGTGTCCCAGCCCTTGCCACGGAGGTTGGGTGTGGGAGTCAAACGTGGTCACGCTCATCAAAGCCTGCCACTACGCCAGTTCTTAGCGTTTGGTAGTCCTGGGTGACACACTGAGGTCGGTCTTCAAAGGCCTCCAAGCCCTTGGCCTGCGGGCGAGCGCATGCTGCTCAGGCCCGCAGAACAGACGGTGGCTCAGCCCTGAACTTGCGCGGCGATTAAGGGGCCTGGGCCTGGAGCCAGAAGTTCAAGTTCCAACTCTGGCTCTGTCACCTCTGGCCATGACCTTGAACAGAACAACCCACAGCCTGTTTTGGTTTCCCCATTTGTAAAATGGAGGCGATGTCAGTACCTCGAGGGGCTTAGTGTCGCAGTTAAACCAGAAAATACACAGGAGCCCTGCTAGCGAGTGGAGGTGCCACACAGGAGAGCCCCATAAGGACCGGCAGGGTGCTGTGGAGGACACACTGGGGCCACCCCACGCAGTGATAATGTCTCTGCCTCCGTGTCACTCGCACCTCAGTGTTACCGTGGACTTGGGCAATTCCAGCTTGCTGGGCTCCTCAGGGGGCAGCTCCTCCAGGGAGTCCCTTGCTGCCTGTCCCCCTCTCCTCCACAGCCCGCATTGCCCTGGCTCTCAGGCCACCGCTGTGGATAAACACACTCAGCTTTTACAGCCCTCTGCGTAAACACCGGAGCTGGGTGAGGCCTGAGAGGCCCCCAAACTCAGGGGTGCCGAGCAGGCGGCGGGAAGAGGCCCCTGCTGGCCTGGGGGGTGCAGGCCACACTCAAAGGGCACAGATGCAGTGCAGACCACGGAAAGGCTCCAGTGACATGCTTAGCTGGGAGCAGCCCTGCAGTGGTGGCTCCAGGTCCCAGGTCTCGTGTGGACCTGGCTTTGCCACGGCAGGCACGTTCCACATCCCAGCCCCCTCTCCTGGGGGCCTCTCAGGCCTCACCCAGCTCTGGTTTCTGTTCTTCTCTCTGCTTTCCGCTGCGCTGCACAAGCCGTGTGCGCGACCTTTTGCAGAAACCCCGAGTTGTCCCAGCCCTGCCCCCAGGGCTCCCAGGATGGCTCTTAGGAGAGCCCCACCCTGGCCCACTCCTGCCCGGCGCTGCCTTTCCATCTGGGTGGGCAACTGATCGTCTGCACACCAGGCGACATCAGCAGTTTGCTTCTGTTTGCAGACAAACTGGCAGCTACAGCCTCTGGCTGGAAGGGACACAGGCCAGAAGTTCACGCATCCACTCAGTCAACGAATATACCCTGAGGGCCTACTATGCACCAAGCTCTGTTCCACGCCCTGCGTACCTACGGATGAAAAAGGCACAGCCCCTGGCCAGAGACGCTGCAAGGGCCTGCAGTCCGTATCGGTGCAGGGCTGGGTCCTGGAATGTCCCACGCCTGCCTTAACGCTCCTGTGACCATCTGGAAATTCTTTCTTTCCTTCTTTCTTTTTTTAAAGAGAGAGGGACAGTGAGACACAGAGAGAGAGAGTCAATTTTTATTTAATTTTTCACGTGGCTTGCATTGCTCCAAGACTTCATTGTGTACGTGGTGCTGGGGTTGAACCTGTGTACTCACGCATGCCAGGCCAGCACCGTAACTGCCGAGCCACCACTCCAGCCCCCATCTGGAAATTCTTAAGCATGCTTGGACAGGGGCCCTGATGTTCCTTTTGTACTGGGCCCTGTAAATCCTCTAGCTGCCCCGGCCCCTGCCCTCAGGAGCTAGAGGGGACAGGACACAAAGCAGATTCCTAATTTCAGTGCAGAGAAGAGAAAAGCTGTGAGGAAGGTAAACTGAGGCAGGGCACTGGCTGGTGGCGGTCACTGTGTCAGCACCCCTGAGAAGGTGACAGGTGGGGTGAGAGGAACCTTCCAGGGAGGGGAGGAAGAACACGAGCGTGTGCACTAAAGTAGGAGCCAGGAAGGGGACCGGAGGACGCTGGTGTGACCACAGCTGGGAGAGCCCCTGCCACCCCTGCCCGAAGCAACCCGGCACCCAGGGCCGCTGATGGGAGGGTCCAGAGCTCCCGGCCCCTGTCCTGGTCCTGAATCACTGTCCCTTCCAATGGCAGTGAGGTGGGTGACCGTCCAGGTGGGTCACTCTTTTGCCACTATGGACAGGAGGGGTGGCTGCCACCTCTTCCCTGCAGACAGTGGATGCTGGCCTCAGGCCTGTTCTGCCCATGCACAGGGAGACTGGCATGTGTCAGGGTGATGGGGACTCAAGCACAGATTCCTCCCAGGCAACCAGAAGGACTGAGAGGGACAGGAAGGGGACAACGAAGGACTTTCTCTCTGTGACTCAGCTTTGTTCCCTGCCATGGTGAGCACCCGGCAAAACCCTCATCCTTACTGAGAAGCAGAGTCCAGGGCCGTGAACCTTGGGTGACGCCTGCCATGGTTAGGGTCTTGCCTGTTCCCCAGAGGCCCCTGTGCTAAGGCCTGGTCCCCAGCTGTGGCGCCGTTGGGAGGTGGTGGAAGCTTCAGGAAGTGGGTCGTTGAGGGCACGCCTTGGAGGGGGGCCACCCCAGCCCTCGTTCTCTTTCTCTTCTTCCCAGCCACCAGGAGGGAGCGGGTTTGCCGCTCTGCGCTGTCCCCGCCATGATGAGCTCCTCGCTTGGGCCCAAACCACCATGGGGCAAAAATAACCCTCTCCTCCTTCCAAGTCGATTACCATCACCTGTCGCCACAGCGTCGGAAAGCTGAGTGTCCCAAGCTCAGATTAGGAGGCCACCGGGAGCTCAGAGAGCAGGAAAGGTCAGAGGGGCTCAGGATTTGCAACTTCCTGACTGGTGTGGTCAGGGAGGCCTGTGGCCCTGTTCACAGAGGGAAGTTGAGGCTCCACGCGGGGAGCGCCCTGCCAGTAAGGGTCAAAGAGGCCAAGCCCTAAGGCGTCCAGCCCCCTGGTCTGCTGTGGTCTCGCGGACTCCCAAGCGCCCACCCACCCTTCAATGCCTGCACCGGTCCCGGCCCCATGAGCGCTCCCTACACAAAGACCACTCTGAGCGGCCTGCGCCCGCTGACAAATCCATGTTTTCCCTTGAGCCTGCAGCAACCAGAGTGAGACTGGCACCTTCCCCATGCCCACCTGCCAGCCTTTAAGCATGTGCCACCCACCCAGCATCAGCCTCTTCCCACCTGTGGTTCTCAGACCACCTGCACCCAAATCAGAGCCACCGGCTTGTCTGTCGGGAACGCAGATTCCTGGGCCTCTCCCGTGCTTGCTGAATCAGAATTCCCAGGAGAGGAGCCCAGGCGCTGCCTTCCCGAGTCCTGCAGGGAAGCTTTATGTCAGCACCACCTCTGCTGTGCCACGAGCCTCGGTAGACAGGAGCAGGAAGCGCAGCCTGGGGGGACTCGGAGGTCTCATCTTTGAATCTACTGCTGAACGCCTGCCCACGAGCCCTGCCCACGAGCCCAAGTCGGCAGAAAGGTCCAGCGCAGCCGGAAACTGTTTTCAGGCTCAGCGCAAAACAGGGCTGAAGATCTGTCCCTCTCTCCTTGCTATTAATGGTCAGAACCTGTATAGCTTCCTCAACTGCTATAAAAGGCTGCCAGGTGTCCCCAAAAGATCTGTCCCTGTGTTGATCCCTGGAGCCCGTGAGTTTTACTGTAGATGGCAAAAGGTTTGCTTACTGGCCGTTTGAGGGGGGAGCACCTCCTGGACTAACTGGATGTGTCCTGGGTCTGAAGACAGGGTCCTCATCAGAGGGAGGCAAGGGACATTTGACAGGCGGAAGGGGAGAGGTGATGTGAAGACGGAGCCCCGCAGCCACAAAGTCAAGCGAGGCTGTGGCCACTGCAGCTGGGACAGGCAAGGACCAGCTTCTCCCCTGCAGCCTCCAGAGGGAGAATTCTTCAAAGAATTCTTCAGCAACAAAGACTAAACACACACACACACACACACACACACACACACACACGTAGAGGGAAACTGAGGGCTCGGCTCCTCCCCCATAATTCCAGCATGGCTGTGTGACCTTGGGCTCGTCATTTCCCTCTCTGAGCCTCATTAGTAAAGTGAGGGCTTTGATTTAATACAGCCCTGGGTCCAATGTGGACCAGCTTCCACCTGCCCAACCCTGTGCCCAGCCCTTCACCTGTATGTTTCCAGAACCTAATGACAATGCTATGAGGCAGGAACTATCAATAACCCCATTATGCAGGTGATGAATCTGAGGCCCATGGAAGCCCCATTGCTTTCCCCAGGGTGCACAGTAAGGTAGGGCCCCGACTCTGAGCAGCTTCGTGCCAGCTTGCTGCCTCTGGGAAGCCGCCCACAGCTCTTGAGGCTGTCAGCCGAGCGCGACTTAAATTGCTAACGTGTAATTGTGCACACAGCCTCACGCTTGCCAGTCTTTAATCAGCAGCCGTTGGAGGGAGTGGTCTTCTCTCCCTTGCTCTAAACCCAGCACCCTGCCAGCAGCGCCCCGAAATCGAAGGACAATGCCCATGGTGTTGCCCACTGTGGGGGCGCACCTCCTGGGGGAGACGGTTCCGGGGGTTACGCCCTTTCGCTCAGTGTTCGGCTCCTGCTTCTCTCTCCACAGCAGGCAGGAGGGAGGTACAGCATTCCTGAATTATTCACTATTAAAAGACCCTAGCTGCCAGCTTCCTCTCTGAATTATTTAGCACTGCCGCGCACAGTTATGTATGTGCAACAGCAAGACTCCGTGTTTGCGTTAGCCCTGGTAAAGTGACCCGGTTGCAGGACAGCTGCACACGCCCCTGACTCTGGCATCAGCCACACATCCATCCCGGAGTTGGGAACAGAGGATGGTGTTTGTTAGAGGCCCTGAAGACAGAAGTGAGCCGAGATCACACAGAGCCCCAGCAAAGTGGGACAGACCCCCTGGCGGGGAAAAAGGCAGAGCGCTTGGTGAGCTTTCCGCGGCGTCTGCTCACTAAGCTGCTCTGGACGCCGCTGAAGAGTCTTTCCTTCCAAACGGGAGATATCGATCCTGTGATCCCAGAAACTGCCGCAGGAGCGGGTAGATAAGGCGCCCTGGTGAGATCACCTGGGAAAAGCTGCGGCCCAAGCCGAGTGGTCGCCCACCTCTTTTGCATTCCTGGGTTCCCCTGTAAATGGAACCCTGTGGTGACGACGGGGTGAGTCTCGGGAGATTGTCCGGCACCACCCAGCTGTCCATGCCTGACCCGGCACAGGCACAAGGAGTGAGCCATGCAAGGAAAGAGGGGAGGGCAGGTGATGAGTGAACCCTGAAGAGCAATGGGAGGGAGACCTGGAGGCCCAGAGTCCTTGAGCAGAGTCCCTGGGCTGTGCCAAGCTCACTGCAAGACATTATTGAGCACCTACAGTTCAGCTGCTGCTGAAAGCTATGGGCTCCACCCGTAAAGAGAACCCCAACCTACGCACTCCGGTGTGGAGAGGACAGGGCCCTGGAGGAGCTTGGAGCGGGACAAGTAACAGCTCACAGGGAACAGAAAAGCAGAAGAGGAGGCAGGCGTGGGCCAGGTGTGGGGTTCAAGAGGAGCCTGCACGGAGGCCGCCAGGCCAAAGAGAAAGGCTGCAGAATCGCCACCTGCTGCTCACCGAGACGCTCAGGGCAGGGCTGGGCTCAGGCTCAGGGGTGGATTCACAGCCAGGAAATGAAAGATAGTTTCAAATGTGGGTCTCCTGCTGCCACGCTGATGGATCTCTATTAACGTCGGGAGGTAATAAAGGTTTTAATTAAACATCTGCGGGGCCACAGAAGGCAGCCATCATGAAAAAGCCATCTGTGTCATTTCCACTTGAAAATGACGGTCCTGGAAAATGAACGAGGGAAAGGAAGCCTAAAAAAAAATGTCAGGCGGTGGGCATCCCAGCCGGGCCCAGGAGACTCGCGGGGAGCCAGTGAGGCGCTTTCCCCATCTCGCCAATCTCCTCCTGAATGCTTTTCTGGGGCTGGAGCGGTGGCTCTGTGGTTACCCCACTTGCCTGGCATGTGCGAGTACACGGGTTCAAACCCCAGCACCACATACACAACCAAGTGTCAGAGCAACGAAAGCCAAGTGAAAAAGTAAATAAAAATGATTCTCTCTCTCTCTCTCTCTCTCACTGTCCTTCTCTTTTAAAAAAGAAAATATGCTTTTCTGAGGAGTTGCCAATGAGAAGTCTATGAATGGGATTCTGGCAAATTCTAGCCCTTCTGGTGGTCCTGAGGAGGAGAGTTGGAAGGAGCTTGAGAGGCAGGGTCCACACAGGACTCCCTGGCTACAAATGCTGGAGGCAATGGAAGCTGTGCATCTTCAGGCAGGGGTGGATCCAGGTGCTTGGGATACAGTCAGGAATTTGTCTCTGACCATCTCTGGTCTATCATCCTTCACATTGTCTTCATTCCAGAAAGGGTAAAGAAATATAAAGTTTCCACTAAAAATTTCTAGAAAGCTTCCACCAGAAGGGCTAGAATTTGCCCAAATCCCACTCATTATTGCTTCATTATCTTTTTTTTTTTTTTTTTTGCAAAAGGCCAGCACAGGCCCCAGCGTGCATGCCACCAGCTGAGACCATGAGAAGTCTTAGGATTGGCTCTGGCTGGCCTGACAGGGCACACGCCACTCCCCAGCCAGGGAGAAGAGCATTCTCATTGGGCAGACCCTGGTGGCATGTCCACTCTTGGCACCAAAGTCCCGGAGTCAGCCCTTCTTGAATCACAGGGCTGAGAGTGGACAGCAAGCTGCTCCCTAAAGAAAGTGAATCTTAGGGGTGCTGCACCAGAGCCACATCTCAGTCTAAACTCCAGAGAGACTCAGGAGGGACTAACTCGACAGTCACGTGACCTGGGGCTCCAGGAAGGCAGGGGTCTTGGTGGAGGGTAGTGTCCAGGACTTGACCCCAGCTTAGTCAGGGGACCTTGACCCCAAGGAGCATGACAGATGGAAGAGCCGTCTGGGGAGCCACTTCCCCTAGCAGAGGCCACACGGGGCTCCCAGCAGCTTACCTGGTAAACACCCACTAAGCGTGTCCCCAAGGGCAGGAGCCATCGGCTCCTTAGCTGCCAGACGCAGCAGGAACCAGGAGGACAGAAGGCTCCCATGGCCAGGGTGAGCAAAGGGATCTGCTCCTCTGCGTGGGAGGAACCAGCTGGGCCTAGGGGCATCCTCTGCCAAGGCAGGCAATAGCCGCAAGGAGACATCGCAGGCCTGTGGCACTGCTGAGCGTGAAGGCCCGGGTACAACAGAATGTGTTTACTGAGCAAGGAAATCCAGGCAGGATCAGTAAGGACCCTGCCACCTGGCCTGGGAGAACTACAGCCAGCACCTCGCAGCCTGTGAGATAAGAATTGCCCCCCTTCCTGGACAGATGAGGAAACCAGAGGTCAAACACACGATTTGGCCAAAAGCCATGCAACAGAGCCAGGATTTGAACCCGCGTCTCCAGGACTACAAGGCTGGGTATGGTCCCCACCCCCAGGTGAACAGTTTGCATACGTCCCCGGGGGGATGTCAGACTGTCCACCGTCCAGGCGCAGAGGCTACAGGGGCAGGCGCCCGGTGCAGGGCAGCTGCACCTGTTTCAAGCCACCTCCCCTGGCAAGTCCTGGATGCTGTAGGATCCTACAGAGAGGCCAATGACACCCGGCCACCCTGCAGGGCTCCCTGCGACAACGCGCACAGATGTGTTTGAAAACTCAAAAGCGCTCCACAGACACAGACAAAAAGGAGCGGGGAACGGATTAACTGCTGTTGAGGGCGGAGACGGTTTACGACGATGCCACAGCCGTCCTGGCAAGAACAAAGCCATCTGCCTGCAAACATCGGGATGTGGGGAGGAAGAACCATCTTTACCCAATTAACTGCCTTCGAGAGATGTACTCGAGTACCATTAATTCTCTAAGTCTTCCACAACATTCTCCTAATTAGTGGTAAAAATAGGCTCAGCTTCTCCAGGCCTCCGCTATTATATACCAAACTCTGCTTCCTGGGTTGTAAAATGCTAACACACCGGTAATTAAAAGTCCCGATTCTGTTGAATGACTGTATTGGGTTTGCAGGAGATAATTGCGGCTCCTCCCACCGATATGGAAATCCTAGGCAGAGTCTAGGGAGGTTAATGGCACAGGAGGGTAGAAGACCCCATCCTCTCAGGTGGTGGCCTTAGCCACAGCCTCCTCTGGGCTCTGAGGGGATCAACTTGGCAGCCTTTCTCTCCCTCTATCTGAAAGGGACATCACCCTGGGCAGGGGGCATGGCACAAGCAGCCCCCCTAGTCCCACACCCTGCAGCTGGACACTTCACCCCCAGACTGCCTCCTCCCCACGGGCTGGAAGTCCCTGCGCACCCCGCTGACAGCCAGGGCCACCTGTACACCACGGGGCATTTAGCAACATCCCCGCAGCCACCTCCGCCTGTGAATTCTACACTGCCAACTGTGTCTGGGGAGGTGGGGTGCAAAGTCCCCACCCCCCAGCTGAGAACCACAGAGCGAGGGTGAGAGGGTAAGAAGCAATTGAAAGTTCTGCTCAGGGCTGGGGTGGTGGCTCAGCCTTTCCGGCGCTTGCCTGGCAGGGCAAGGACGTGGGTTCGAACCCCAGCACAACGTACACAACGAAATGTCAGCACAGTGAAGGCCACGTGAAAAAGTAAATAAAATTTGATTCTGTCTCTCTCTCACACACACTGTCCTTCTCTTTAAAAACAATGTTCTGTGCACAGATGATGCGATACACACATGCAGCGCCTCCCTCCTGCGTAACTTCGCCAGCAGGGACTACGTCAGTCCTGCAGGGCAGACAGAGAGCAACCTTCTAGCAGAAGAGTCACGGCACCGCACAGAGCATATACGGAGCCCATCTGTGCTCGTTCACCTGATTTGCATCTTTAAATACCCATTTGGGAGACCCATGCAAGGACACAAGAAGATGCTAGGGGCGGTCACCTCTCGGGAGGGCGTCTCAGTCCATGCAAGCTGCTATAACCAGCTGCCATAGGCCGGGAGGCTTGTGGAAGATAGAAGCTTATTTCTCATAACCTGGAGGTTCCCAAGGCCAGATCAGGGCACGGCAGACAGTGTCCCGTGAGGGCCAGTTTTCTGGTCATGGGTGACTGTCTCTTCTCTGTATCCCCCATGTCAGGAGGGTAGGAGAGCTCTCTCAGTCCTCTTTGATAAGGACACCCATCCTGTCCCTGAAGCCTCTGCCTTAGAACCTAATCTCTTCCCCTGGGCCCCACCTACTAATATCATTGTCTTGACTATTAGAATTTCAACATGGGAATTTGGAGGAGGGTACCAGTAACTGAACATTGACATAGCGGGGACACTTGCTGGGCTTAAATTTCGGTATGACTTTGTTCTTAGACACGTATTACCCATTTAAAAAGTAAGTGTAGGGGGCTGGAGCGGTGGCTCAGTGGTTATGGTGCTTGCCCGACATGCGCAAGTACACGGGTTCAAACCCCAGCAACCCACGTATACAACTAAGTGTCCCAGCAACGAAAGGCACGTGAAAAACTCAATAAAAATTGATTCTCTCTGTCTCTCTGACACTGTCCTTCTCTCTTTAAAAAAATAAAATAAAATAAATAAAAAGTAAGTACGATTTCGGAGATAAATGTCTGGCCCAGTGTCCGGCTTGGAACAGTCTCAATGAATTCTGCTTCCTTTTCCTCCTCAGAGAGCCTCTCTGATGGGATACTCATGTGTCACATTCTGTCTCCTTGAACATTATCAGCGAGTCCCATCTTGAAAGCAGTTTGCAAGCTCTGCAGACCAATATCCGCTGCACGAGGCCATGCCAGTCTTGGGTTTTCTGATAGAGAAATTGGGGTCCAAAGCTGGAGAATGTCAGACCCCGGTTGTGAGATGATTCTCAAGTCCTCTGTGACATTTCGCAGCAAAGACGGAAAACTGAACTGCAGATATACAAATGGTAGCACAGAGAAAAGATTTTATTCATTGCTTTATAAAAAAAAATTAAGTGGGACCTCTTCAAGTAACGCGTTAGCCTCCTTGGCAGATTCAAAACGTGGCTTGCCTGGGGAGGTCTTGACGTCCTTCTCCTTGTTTAGGAAATCCTCTGCCTGACACACGTCCTGCACCCGTGGCTGAGATCGTGGTCATGAACGCAGCGTGAAGGACTGAAAGCCCCTTCATCTTTCTGGTTTCTGTCTCCTTCGTCAAACGCTCGTGTAGTTGGTCGTGTTAACACAACTCTGCAGAACCCGAAAGGGCTCAAGGGCAAGCTTGAGGGAAACCAGCCTGGAGGAAGCAGGCAAGCGTCTTTCCTGCGGGACTTCTCAGAGCCTCCACTGAGAGCCAAGAATATTGTCTTGAAACCCTTCATTTGTGGGGATTTTTCTCCCTGCATTGTCCAAGGTCCTGTTCCTGGCGGGCATAGAGGTCCCTCCATGCTTCTTGGCCCTGGGGGTTCCTGAGGCTTGGGAGGAGAAGCAGCCTCAAATCAAAGCCTCTACCATCAGTTAAGTAAAATAACACGGGAATGTGATTTGTGCTCCAGCAGCAGAGAAAGGGCGGTGGGTTTTCAGGGGCAAGGAGGGGAGGAAGGTGTCTGCAAGATCAGAGCAGGATGTTTGAGGCACCAGTACCCAGCAAGGTGGTACCCCTATCCCTTCACCTGCACAGGTACAGGGCAAGATTCAGAGAAGCGGCTGGCAAGGAAGCCCACATGCTGCAGGCAGCAGAGCTCGCAGACGAAGGAGGGCGCTCTCAGAGGGTGGTGGGGGGCCCACCCCACTCAGCCACTCCTTCCAAGACTGTGGACAAGACCAGGTGAGGAAGTCTGGATCTCCTGCCAGCCCGGCAGGAGGGCAGAGAAGACACAAGTAGATGAAAACACCAACAGCAAAACGTGGGCACTAGTGCACCTGGGGTTTGTGGGCTGGGCGTCTCCTAGATGGGGCAAGGGACGCAGGGCTTCCTGCTCTTCCTCCCTTTCTGCATGTGGGTGGGAGAGGAGGGGGAGGGCACAGAGGCGTTGCCGACAGTCACAGAGCACCCAGCGGGCACTCAGCCCGTGGGCTCTGCAGAGAAGCTGAGAAGAGATGAGGGAGCGAGAGGAAGCTGCTCAGACCCCAGGAGGTGGCCCAGCACAGGCATCCGAAGCCTTAGCAGGCCCCTGCCTGTCGCCCTAGTGAGTCCTCTTCTGGGAACTCGTGATGGGGACCTGCGAGCGAAAGCTGGGGCTTCCTTGTGTAGACAATGAAATCATTCATAACTGGGGATGAGGGAAAAGAAAGAAGTTGAGGTCCATGAATTGGGGAACGGATGGCTACAGATCCTCCCCCGGGGAACTGTGCAGCAGCCATCAGAAGTGAGGATGGAGAGGGGCGGAGCAGGCCGCAAACGTGCGCATTTTGTGCATCTCGACTGTGTCCAGAAAAGGCGTAGAAAAATCCTGAAGGAAATATGCTGAGATGTTAACTGGAGCAGGGCAGTGGAAGAAGTTTGGTGAAGCCAAAGAGAACTATTTTTAAGGCCCCGGCGAGCACGTGGGGTGCAGGGGGTGGGGAGGTTCTCACAGGAGCCCACCTGGGAAAGGGAGGCTGGGAGGGCACAGGGGGAGAAGTCCTGCAAAGCTCCTCCCAGATTCTGAAAAAAGTGCCCAAGGCTGCTGCGACACAAGCCCCTTAAAGCAGCACAGAGGTCAGAAGTGGCCTTGACCAGGCCACTGCTTAGGCCTCCCAAGGTCAAAGATCAGATTTCATCAGGCTGCGGCCGGCCGCAGCCACCTCACACACGAGGAGAGAGCATGCTGTCTCTCTTTGATCACCTCCCTAGCTACAAAGCAGGGGCAATGCAGTTCTTTTGTCGTGGGACTCTTGGGAGGGTTAGGAAGACATTTCACATAAGGACATTTAACTTGTAGCTGCGCATGCATCAGTTTAGAATGCTTGTGGCTGCAAGCAGGTGACCTATGACAACAATCCCAGAGGTCAGTCCTTAGTGGCAATGGCTCAGCAGCTCAGCAAGTAGGAAGTCTTCGTGGGTCTCTAGACAGGGCTTTTCGGATCCCCATGTGCACATGCATCACCCAGAGATCCTGACCTCAGAATACGCTTGGAGTAAACAGGCCTTTCCTTCATGGCTACAAAGTGGCTGCTTCATTCCATCCATCGCCTTTGCCTGCAAGGCATAAAGGGGCATGAAAGAGGGCATTGCCAGCCATATCTCCCCCTTTTACCTAGGGAAGATGCAGCTTTCTCACCACCTGCAAGAAACAGGCATCCCTTGTTCACTCCATTGGTTGAAAGTGAGCTTCACAGCCATCTGCAGCTAGCTGGTGAACTAAGAAGAGGATCGTTAAGATGGGCTTAAAGTTTAAGTCTCAAGCCAACTGCGAGTGCCCAGAGTGGGGCACCTGGCCACTCCACATGAAAGCAGGCTCGTTTGTCAAGGACAGGATGAAGGACAGAATAGGTACCGTTGGCACGGGCGCTTTCAGCTGCGCTCCATGGGTTGCGGGATGGTGTACTTCATGCGAGCCAGGACTTCCAACCCTGACCCGCAGCGGGCAGAGGGGCTGTGGGAACTGTCTTGTGCAGCACAGGGAGCCTCTGCGGGAATCACTATCCCAGATTCTGGGGTTCTGGAGGCAAATCCCAGAGGAAATGACGAATTTGCCTGAGGGGCAGATTTCCTGCTTCACCCTCACGTAGGGTCTTCCTTGAGGCTGTTTCAGAGAAAATCCTGCTGTCTTGCTTTGAGTTCTACAAAGAGACATCGATCAGATCCACTTTGTGAATTTAGCCGAGAAGAGAAAGGTACAGTCAAGGAAACTCTTGCCTCACATCGGGGAAGCCAGAGAACCTGGAAGCTCTGGAGACCCAGGTCCAGCTCCAGCCGTGGGTGAGAGGAGTCCTCCTGGGAGCTGCAGTGGCTTCCGTGAGTGTCCCCCAAAAGCCGTGTTAAAGGCTTGGTCCCCAGACATTCAGGGAGGTGGTGGGCCTTCAAGGAGATGGGCGCAGTGGGGGGTTTGCAGGTCCACGGGACCCACTGTGATGGGCTTCGTCACCAGAGGCCCGAAGCAATCAGGCCACTTGATCACAGGCTCGGGCCTCCAAACCATGAGCCAAGGTGTGCCTTTCTTCGTGAGTTGATCGCCTTGGGTACTTTCCTTCAGTGATGGAAAACTGACTAATGCAGAAGGGGACCAAGGGACAGTGGCCTGGCTCCTCCTGACCTTCCTGGAACTTGTGCTTTTGGTTTTGTATCTGATTTTCTGCCGTGAGTAACGTCACCTCTTTGTCACCACAAAGTCATCACATCATACAGAGAGAGAAGTTGATGGCCAGAAAGCTAGGGCCTGACCATTTGATCAGAAGCCACCGAACCATGCAGGACTTGGGACTGGAGAGTTTTTGAATGCAGAGTACCCTTCAGAAGGTTCTAGAACACAAAGAAAATTCAGCGGGATTAGATTTCCAAAGCCTGGAGGTGAAGTCCCAGTTTTTCCCCATGGCTCTGTGATGGAATTGAGCCAAAACAGCACTGCTCTAACTGCCTTCCAATAACTCAGAGGTCCACGTGTGTCATCTATAATCCTGTTTCTCAGATAGGAAATGGAGGCACAGAGTGATTCAGTGCCTTGTCCGAGGTCACACAGCAGGGAAGCAGCAAAGCTGACTCCAACCTGGGCACCATACCCTACAGGCTAAGCTTATCTCCACTCTGCACCGCTGCACTTCATAGCCTAGAAAGTGCTATAACACATGGGGTATGATTTTGATATTCAGGTACCACTGTCCCCATCCAACACAAAGATTATGTGACTCACCCAGTGACACAGAGGCCACCCACCTTCTGATGCCAAGTACAGCACATGGGGCAGCTGCTCTGTGAACCCCGCCCTCCCACCCCTTCCCAGCCACAATTCCCAAACAGCCGCCTTAGTGGAGCCATCATCTCCCTGCCCAGGCTGAGCGCAGCCCCGCAGCTGGTGACCTCAGATCAAGAGCAGGAGCATCTGCTCCTGGGTGGGGAGGGCCGCTAAGCCCTGGGCTGTTTTCCTCTGCATCCAGCCACAGGGCTGTGCGAGCACAGTTTCTGATTTTTTTTCTTCTAATAATACACAAGCACCTTTGCTCGGTCCTCCGGAGTCCTGGTGGGATGCGCATTTACCGTCTAGCACCGTGAGACGTGTTTTCAATGCCCACAGAGAACCTGCTCATTGGTCCCGAGGGCAGAGTGCGCAGAGAGGCAGAGAAGGCTGGGAAAGACTGCAAAGCAGAAAGAATAAAAAAATAAAAGGCAGCGGTGGGGGGTGCAGGGGGACAGAAAGGCGGGGGCCAGAGCAGCGGTGCCCCATTCTCTCTGAAGCCCAAGCCCTTCCTGCCCCTGGGGCTGCCAGGTCCTTCCCTGGCAGAGCCCCTGCCGCTCCCCCATGAGCTCATTGTTATTCAGGTTGCGGTGAAAATGCTCATAATCCTCAAGACCGCCATTCCCGGGTATCACATGGTGGGCGGCGGGGATGCTAGGCTGGCCTGCGAGCCGAATCGCCATCGCAGGTCTGCAGAGAGAGACAGCACTTCTGCGATGTGTTAGGAAGAAAGGACAGGTGGCCCCAGGTGGCAGCGATGGGGGGAAGATCAGGTGGGAGAGTGCGCAATTCACCTGGCCATTGCAGCGTGACTGAGCCACCAGGCTGTCCAACCTGACCGGACCTCATTGTAGCCACACCTCCCATTTGTTGGACAGTCACCCTGGCCCCAGCACTTTCGGAGGCCTTGTCTCAGCTCTGCCCACAACCCCAAGCAGCGGGCAAGGTTATTGTCTCCACTTGGCCAATGAGGAAACTGAGGCACCAAGAGCGCGATGTTTGCCCAGGTCACTGAGTACATGTGGCAGGTCCCAGCCCTGACTGCAGAGTCCCTGACTTCAGCATCCGTCATTACAGCGGAGCGTTAGTCCTGTAGTTAAAATAGCTGCATTGACCAGCTTCTTGCTGTATGACCGGGAAAACCGACTGAGAGGAGGAAGGATTTATCGGGGCTCATGGTTGTGCAAGTTTTGGTCCATGGCCAGCGGGAGCCGTCGCTTCTGGGCCGGTGCAAGGCAGAACATCGTGGCGGACTTGGGTAGCAGAAGAAAGCTATGCTGGGGAGCAGAAGGAGGAAGGGGCCAGGAAATGAGACAGAGCCCCCAGAGCACTCCCCCCGACTAGGTTCCACCGCCCAGTAGAACATTCAGCTATGATCCAGTCAAGTCCCAAAGTCCCCGCCTTGAATGTGGCTGCCCTGGGGACCAGGCCTCTGACACGGGAGTCTTTGGGAATACTTCATATCCAACCGTAACAATAGACTCTGGTTTCAACACTGACCTGGGTTCTAGGGGCAGAGCTGTGACTCGTTTCCCCTGTAGGATCACAGTATTTTACACCTTGAAGACCCTTAAGGTAATCTAGTTAACACCTTCACTTCATAGCTAGTGAAGGACCTTGGGAGCAGAAGGAAGCCCCTGTCCGAGTTTGCCGTGAGATGTTTGTTGTCCTGCTCTGGACAGGGCCATCACCAAACCCAGCTCATGTGTGCAGAATGACCAGGGGGGACCCTCTCCTGTGTCCAGTACAACCTGCCCCTCAGCTCTGGGGCTCTGCCCTTGAAAGGGGAGTTGATAGTGCAGGAGGCTGATGGAACACTCTGGAACATCGCCACAGGCATTTAGGATCCAAGGCAACTGTCTAGTGTCTCCCCACAAGTCCTAAGGGCACCTCCTGGATGGATACTTCCCTGGCCCTGATTAACTCCACAGCTCCACTTCGGTTCTTGGGTTGGTCAAACCCACGTGCACACAACTCAAAGACAGCTCCTTGCACATTCCTGCAAAGTGGCTCTTTAAATCAGAACGAAAGGAAAGAAAAAACCTGACCCTTTCCCTCTCGAGTTTCCTTACTGGTTTAGTGGACACAGTAGTCACCGCCACTTCTGGGACTGTCGTGAGCGTGAACTGAAGGAAGGACCCCCCAAGGTGCTGGGCGAACAGTGCCTCGGCTGATAATCACGCTACCCAACAGCAGCAGAAGCCACGTGCATCGGCTGGCTGGGTGACACCGTGGAGGCCCAGATGGAGAGCGTGCAGCCACACGGATGCCGAGAGTGCGGGGTGCGCAGAGAGGAGGCCCTGGCTGGACAGGACAGGGCCAGCTGATTCTGCAGGACAACTCTGCCACACCGCTGTCCTTCAAGACCCAACACCCAGACCTGCCCCTCAAGGCTCTCCCACCTCTTCCGCTGCGCTTTGCAGCTGCAGGGACCGAAGGTGTGGCAGGGTAAAGCTGCTTGCTCAAGGTCAAACAGCGAAGGAGCTGAAGCAACAGCATTTGAACCCAGGAGGTGCGACCCCCGAGCCCAGGGGCAGCACCACCTCGCGGGGCCACGAGGGGACCAGGAATAGCTGCCAGGGACAGGCTTCAGCCACCCCCTCAGCCCAGCCACATCCACCACACCCACCTCCTGCTTCCCATCAAACCAATTCCATCTTCCTCTTTGTTTCCATTATTTTATTTGTTTTCCTTTTTTTTTTTTTTCATTTTTAGGGAAAAAACTCAGTCCTGAATGAAACCAAGTTTACTTGCGTATGAAGCAGAATTGTCCACAACTGCAGCATATAATTAGGGAATGTTAATCTCCAAGTGGGTCTCCCCTCCCCAAACCAAAAATACACGAACGTTTGCAAAAGAGAATTCATCTCTACCTAAAACTATAATTAAGCGGCTACTGGCGGTTACCTTGGAGACATTTTTTTTTCCGGTTCTCCACTACAGCTCCCCACTCTGGATAATACAAACTTGGCAGCCAAATAAGTCAACAGGTTGCCCAGGAAACCGTTTCCTTGGCAACCGTGAAGATGGAAGGGGACGGAAGAGTTGGGAAATGTCAGCGCAACAAAGCCACGTGAAGGAAGAAGAGGGCCCTGGGCATGGCTGGCAGTTTCCCTGACTTGTACTGAGCAGCGAAGGAGGAGACAAAAGGGACTCTGCACAGGAAGAAGATCGCCGGGGACGTCCCAGCCCAGGCTCCCTTTGGCTCACGCGCAGGGTGACTTCCACTTGCAGGCAGGGACCCTGGGGCACGGCAGGCTCATTCTTTCTCACTCATCAGACGTGTACAGAGTCCCTGCTAGGTACGGGCACAGCCCTGGCTCTGGTCTTGGGTGGCTCTCCACACTTTGGAACTTTGGCCAGTGGCTGTCCCTGCATTCACCTTTCTGTCCCCACTCTAGCAAGGCCAGCACGGCACTTTCCTGCCTGGGTAGGGGAGAAGGGCAGAGGGAGAGCATAGGATGACAAAGGGGAAACTGTCTCCGAAGGCCACTAGCCCACTGATGGGATTCAGCCACTCTCCTAAACACCAGGAGAGGGGATACAAGTGTCCCCGAGGAAGAGATGGAGGGAGGACCCCACAGCGAAAGAGACTGGAGCTTTGGCAAGCCTGGTCCTTGGCTGTGCTGCAAGAGGGAGGTGCAGTGTCCCACCACTGCAGAGAAGTGGCCCTGGCATCTCAAGCTAACCAAGCCCGGCCAGACCTTGGAGAGCGACAACCACAGGCCTGGCCAGGCTTTCAGGGCTGAGTAAGGCCCCAAATTTTCTCCACTTTGACAAAGGCAGAGCAGGGTCCCCAGGAGCAAGTGAGCTCAGCGGGCTGTCAATCTGCCTCTCCTCCCTGGTCGGTGTCATTTTCAGCACAGAGAACAGAAAGGATGGGGAGGGCTGGCCCAGAGGTGTCCAGCCCTGGAAATTCCAAACCCTGCCTCCGCCTGCACCTTGCCTGGTACCTGGTCCTCTAATCAGAGCATGCAGCAGTGGACTGCAGGTCCTCACAGAGCAGACGGTGAGCTCAGGAGCATCTCGCCACCGTCCCCACTGCTGAGGCACAGTGCAGATTGGTCAGACTCGGCACACACACTGGGGCCGGGGAAGCCACATCCACGCCACATGCTCATAAAGTAACTCCTGTGTGGCAGAGGCCCATTGGCAGATGAGAGAGCCAAGGTGTGGAGAAGATTGCCCAGGGCTCCCCAGGCAACTCTGAGCAGGGCTGGGAACAGAGCCGCACCCCCAGGACGTATGGCAATGCCCTAAGATACATTTGGCTGTCATCAGGGGAGGGGTTGCTTGTGGAGCAGAGGTCAGGGATGATGCTTAGCATCCATGAGTGCCCAGGCTGCCCTGAGCAGCTAAGACACACCTGGCCCAGGTAGGAAAGCCAGGTATCACAGGAGGGTCTAAAGGGTGCATTCCTGGAAAGCACTGGGAACGGGGCCACCGGTGGGAGACCACTATTATTGTCAATGACGTTCACAATCGGGAAGTCGGGGTTGCTCGCAAGAAGGAACAAAGAAAACGTACATTGAGCAAGGCAGGCTGGGGTCTCAAGATCATTCATTTAATAAGAATTTAGCTTCTTTCTGCAGGAAAGGCTCAGGGGTCCACGAAGGAGGGAAATGTCTTCTTTTGTGGACAAGGTTGTGAAGTGACCTTTAGGTCTGAAAGCCAGACCCAGGACTAATACTCGGGAGCCCTGGAACAGAGGGTCCCAGGAGGCCCGTTACCCTGGCTCTTTCTAAAATCCATCGATCGGAATGCTGCTACAATTCTTTCTTCCCAAATGCCAGCAGGATTCACTAGGGGAAGAAAAAAAAATATCCAGGAAACGCTAATACACACAACCCCCACAAGGCACTGCTTCCAAATCAAAGACTCTCAGGCCTCAAAAAGAACCAAAGATAAATGATTTTGCTCAATCATCTTCTCCCCGTTCCCACCCACCACCACCCAACGAAGACCAAGTCGGGAATGCAGAGGAGACCAATCTGCAACAGCCCCAGGGAAGGTGAAACTCACAAAGCTGGAGAGGACCATGAACCACTCAGCCTCCAAAAACAAGAACTAAAAATACCCCTGCCACATGTCACTTGCAAAGTCAAAGGGCTGTTCAGACAATACTCTGATCAAGCTGCAATTGACGCACAGTCCCACAGTGACGAACGCAGTGATGATTTGCAGGTACCAACGCCTGCCTCCAGGTTTGTCTCGGAAAACCACTCTGTAGTTTCTATTTTTGATTGACACACCAAGGGGTTCCGATCGCAGCTCCATCCCCAGCACCAGGGGCAGCTGGAGGAGGCAGGGGATGAGGTGGGAGAGCAAGAGCTTCAATAAAGGATGTGGAAAAGGCTGCTTTCCCCCAAAAACCAAGAAGTGGGGAATGGGGAGAGAAAAGGAGAGCTGCCTGCAGCCCTGGAGAGAATTCAGCACCTGCCTCGCGGCAGGAGGAGGCCAGAGCAAATGGCTCAGAGAAGCTTTCCAACGACGTGGACAGGTTGTCAAATTGTGTGACATCATGCTGTGCTTACGTCTGCCCATGTTCCCATGGCGACCGCCGACGGAGCTGAGGATGATTTTCATGGGAGCCTCGATAGGTGTCCAGTATCTCCAGGCTTTTTTGGGGAGGAAAGGGGGCCTCTAGGGTTTCTTTGGGGGCTATGGAAATGTTCTAAACTTAGATACTGGGGTGGTTGCAGAACACGGCGAGTATACTAAGGACCACTGAATCACACACTGTAAAATGTGAATTGGGCGCAAAGAGCGTTGCTTAGTGTAGAGCGCTTACCCGGCATGCATGAGGTCCTGGGTTGCATCCCCAGCACTGCAAAAATAAATAAATAAATAAGTAAATAAATAAAGTGAACTGCAGGAATGCAAATTAAATTTTAATCTACGTGCTCTCTTGAAAAAAAAGAAAATAGATAAAATCTATTTTACTACTCTAAGTTTTCCTTTTATAAAGCAGAGACTGTCATTTAGACACAGGGATTCTGGATTCAAATCCTGCCTCTCCTTGTTTGTAGCTGTGGGACGAGGCACTTATCCAGCCTCCCTGAGTCTCAGTTGCTCCATCTGTTAAATCAGGGAGCTGTTTGTAAAGAGTGGGACCACAGGGGAGGGAGGAGTTAAGGGAGCTCCAGGAAAAGCTCACCCCGCAGGTGCCTGGAAGGCCCGGGAGGTAATAGCGAGAATCCAGTGGCTTTCAGGTGACAGGAAGAGCCTACCCTGTTAGAGAGTGTGTCTGCCCAGACCCTGGCATGATCAGGTAGCCGAGAGACCTGGCGTGTAGGGCAACAGCCGGTGTTTATTGAGCACCTACAGGGTGCCCACCTTGTTCGCATCATCTCATCGACCCTTTATTTTGACCCTAGGAGGCAGGTTCGAGTCTACTGAGGCTTAGCCACCTGCACAACATCACTTGGCAAGAGCCGGAGCTGGCTCGAGTCCACACAGCCTGGGTCCTGAGCAGTTTGGGTGAGTGGGAGCGGCCCCCTCTAATTTGAGAAAGCGCGTTGTTAAATATCTGGGAATTCTGATGGTTACGCAAGAACTGTGCAAGCAGGTTACCAAGCCATTGGCTTCAACCAAGGTAGTCACAACTGCTCAGGGCTCTTTTCTCTCCCTGCATAGGGACATATCATTAACACACAGGGAAGTACACTTGGGTCTCCTCCCCACACATGATGATGGGAGACCCTTGCATTTTCTTGGCGCTTCATGATTTAAGAAATGCTTTTAAATCCATCAATATCAACCAAAACTGTGAGATAAAAACTGCAATTTACATCAATGATCAAAACAGTCTCCGAGGGAAGGTAAGTCAAGGGTCCTTGTGGAGCATGGGCCTTCCCAGTCGTGGCCAGGCCCTTTTATTTTAAAAGGCAACAGTCACAAGAGTGGGTAGCAGTAGGGTCTGTTTAAAGGTCCTAGCATCTCCCTGGCAGGGGCACGGCGGCCCTCCGGGGAGGGGGCCTTCTTTCCACAGATCCAACCTCCACCCCGAGGAGTCGGCACAGCTTTCCGCAGTTTCCACGTGGAGCCGATCTGGAGGTGGAGGGTAAGTCGGTGTTGATCTCAAAGCAACTGAGACTTCGAAGTAGCGTCTGACAGAGCCCAGCCTTGCCTAAGAGAAAGTAAAGCTTCATGAACGAATGAGGGACTGAAGGAATGAATGGCGCTCGGAGAGCTGCAAACTCAGAACCCAGCTTTGAATCAGCGGCCTCGGCGAGCAGCGAGGAAACTGAAAGCAGAACTGCCGCTTGATCCCGCTGTCCCATGATGGGGTCTGGATCCGATGGACAGCAAGTCGCTGTGTTGAGCCACCTGCTCTCTGGGCTCGGTGTGGCCAAGTTCACAGTCGCCATGGCCCAGAGCCAACCTCGGAGTCCACCGGTGCGCAAGTCAATCGAGCAAACGTGGTTGCACTTGCACAAACACCCAGCCAGGGTGACGGAACCCTGTCACTTGTGGCTTCATGGATGGGCCTGGTGGACTTCATGTCACGAGATAAGCCAGACACAGCAACAAAAATACTGCACGGCCCTGCTCACACACAGAAGCTGAGTCAGTGGATCCCACAGGACAGAAAAGAACAGCCATGGGGCTGGAGTGCTGGCTCAGCGGTTACGGCGCTTGCCTGGCAGGTGCAAGGATGCAGGTTCGAACCCCAGCACCACGTACACAACGAAGCGTTGGAGCAACAAAGGCCACCTGAAAAACTAAATAAAATTGATTCTCTCTCTTTCTCTCACTGTCCCTCTCTCTCTGAAAGAAAGAAAGAAAAAACAGCCATGACCAGAGACCGGGAAGGGGTGGCTAGAGAGAAGGTGGGACCGGGCGCGAACACAGTTAGGAGGAAGAAGCTCTAGTGTGAGAGTTAACAATTTTATTGCGCATTTCAAAATAGCTAAAAGAATTTGAATATTTGCAAAAGGATAAATGTTTGCAGTGGTGGGTACGGTAATTGCCCTGAGTTGATCATGGTGTGTTGTGTGCGTTATTGGAACATCGCACTGTGCCATATAAATACTCACAATTATGATGATTAAAATCTTCAAAACATCAGGTGCTGTGTGGTCAGCTAATTCCACTAA
This sequence comes from Aplodontia rufa, assembly GCA_004027875.1. Lineage (NCBI taxonomy): Eukaryota > Metazoa > Chordata > Mammalia > Rodentia > Aplodontiidae > Aplodontia > Aplodontia rufa. The sequence goes on along the minus strand of PVKS010007296.1, from coordinate 17,405 downwards.
CGGACCCAGTTATCTAACACTCCCCCTCACTCCCACCCTCACTGTGGCCTCGTCCCTTCCTGCCTGACGCTGGGCTGTCTTCACACAGGAATTGCTTTAGACGCTGTTTGAAGTCCCCCCAAAGGCCCACGTGGCACTTTTGAGAGATGGTGGCCCTGTTAAAGTTGCAGTCTAACAGAAGATCCTTAGGCAGTTGAGAGCATGTCCTCAAAGGGGATTGTGGTTTCACCACGTGTTCTCACCATGATCTGCTGCCTCACCAGGGACCCGGGCATCTCATCTTGGACAGGAACCTCCAAACCTTCCCACTTTATAAATTAATCATCTCAAGTAATTTGCTATAGTGTTGGAACGTTGACAGACACAGTGATATGTCAGCTACCATGACACCAGCAGAGCTTCGAGAAGAGTGTGGGTTTCCCTGTTGCCCCTGTGCATGGTTGGGGCAGTAACTCCTAAGCCCCTGTGAGCACCTTGACTTGTCCCACCGTGAGCACCATGAACACAGGTGGAGTAGCCCCAGGTCATCCCAGCCAAGGCTTGCCAGACCCTCAGACCCCGTGGACCTATCAGCTGACCAGACTCACAAATGGGACCAGCTGAGATCAGTATAACTGCCCAGCTCACCCAAAACTCACAAGCAAAAGATTGTTCAGTTTTTCATTTTGCAAAATTTTCTTCTGTTCTTTCTTTCTTTTTTTGTAGTACTGGGGCTTTGCAAGTACTCTGCCACTGAGCTACATCCCAACCCACCAAAATTTTCTTTAATTTTTTAAAACAAATGTCACTGTGTGTGTTTGAAGTTCATAGCATGATGTCCTGGGATAGACAGTAATTGGCTGAAGAGGGCATCATTTGGGACTGTTTGTCACGCAGCAGTAGCTACATGATACAGGCCGCCTGCTTTGCAGGTCTCCACATTGCTCAGAGGTGCCTGTCCCTTTCTCCCTTCCTAATATCCACCTCATTGGGAATTCTGACGAAGTGCTTCAGAGTGGCTCCTTCTTACCTGAAGTCTCAGATGCAAGACCGTCCTGAGTAAGCGAACCCAGAAACCTACATGCAGCTATGTGCACCACTGCTTGCTGGAGACGGTCCCCAAGGATGACAAGGACCTTGGAGAAGATCTGAAGGAGCAAAGAGCTTCATTCCTACTCCTGCTTTGATTGAGGAGTTTCTGCTGAATCTCAGCTCCTCTGCCTTCCTGCCCACTCCTGCCACCTGGTTCTCTGCCAGGGTTAGGACATCCTCTGGGCTGAAACTGATGACTCAGAAGGTGCTTGAGTCCCACAGGATTTCTCCTCCAGGTACAATCTAAAGTCCCAAGATCCTATAAAACCAGCCCTACTAAGGGCTGCCAGAACCCAGAGCATGATGTGCACACTTTCCATCAAGGCAAGATGAAGTGGCTGCTATGCCCCTCCTCAAAGCACGGTCTGGGGGGCTGGAGCGGTGGCTCAGTGGTTGGAGCTCTTGCCTGGAATGCACTAGGACCTGGGTTCAAACCCCAGCACCACATTCACAATGGAGTGTCAGAGAAACAGAAGCCACATGAGAAACTAAATAAAATTGATTCTCTCTTAAATAAACACACACACACACACACACACACACACGAGTCTGGGGAGCAGCAGCCTGGGAAGCCTCTGGGAGTTGTTCACAAATGCTGATTCCCAGGCCCCGTCCCCTTCACTTGAAGCGAACACTAGTGCCGTGGTTGTGGGTCCAAGTGCCCCAGGAACACTGCTTTGCGACTCTGGTCCTACTGTGCAAGGACATCCAAGTCCCCTCGCCTTGCAGCCGAAGGCCTCCGTGGTTCTCCGTGTCATAAAGGACACTTCTCCAACAAGGGGCACAGACGCTCTCCCCCAACCCCGATGCACCCACGCATGGCACACCCACTCCTGATGACTGGCCCTTGTTGCAAACCCCTCCTCCAAGTCTTGTCCTCTGAGGCCGCGCTCTCCACACCTGGAAGGGCCCCTCAAGGGGCTGCAGAGACTTGAGGTTCCCTCCCGAGGGGGTCGAGAGACGCAGAGACCGAAGCTTCACCTGAGCGCGCTCTGATCCAACAGGACGGCTCCAGGCCTGACGAGCGGCCACTCTGATGGACGCGTGCTCTGTGGGAGTCATTCACCTGGTTTATGAACAAGGAAAACAATCCTAGGGACATGCCAAACTTTTAAAATACCTTTGAAAACTCATTGCACTGGAAACTAAGCATTTTTAAAGCCAAAAAGCCCCTACAGCAGAAGTTAAATTCAAATCAAAATGCTCTCTGAATTTTAATAATCCTGTTTTAAGCTCTTAATAAGCCCTGGAAATCCTGTTAATTTAAATTACTGGCCACACACCAACACCTTCCCTGAAATAATTCTCACCTTCAATCATCTCTGGGAATATTCTTCCCCCACCTCAAAAAAAGAATGCATATATATGAGGTTGTTAATATACTGCTTCTGCTGACGCGTGATTTCCTGGGTCTCTCTGAACTTCAGGATGAAAAGACAACTGAAAAACAGACCTAGGCTGTGCTTCCTAATTTTCGTCCGCTGTTCATGATGCCCTTTTCAAAAGAGAGCTGGCAAGGCTGAAGGTGACTCTAATTAGATAGCTCCCGACACTGAAAAGACAAGAGCGCGCCGTGACAGATAAGACGCGGTTTCAAATGTTTTAGGTAACATGCAAATGTATTCTGATTTTTTTTCGACTTCCTTCAGAAGAGAAATAAAAAAATCTTGTTTGAAAGATGTTCTCGAAGTGGAGCTGGTGGGAGGTGAATTAGAAAATGAAATGATGGAGACGGGGAACCGTGGCCGGCCGCGCTCTCTGTCCCGGCTGGCATGAGCGAGTTCTTAAGGGCCAGCCCTGTAACGGAAGAGCGTGGTCTCAGGGGTCCACTCGGGCTGTTTGGAGTCGCTCATCAGGACAGCCAATGCGTACCCACATCACATCCACCCCCCTTTTGTTCTGGCTCCTCTAGAGAACCTTCCTCATCTCAATCTGGGGGGGGGGCTGGCAGGTGACCTCACCTCTGACCCCGAAAGGAAGTGCCCAGGCCTGGGTACTGGGCTCACTTCATCCTACCCCAGGCCTCAGGGATTGTTCCAGGGCAGCTGCATGAGCTGTCAATCAGGTTAGGGTCATCCCCATAATTTTTCCTGGAACTACTGGAAAGAGGTGCTCTCCTTTCCCTGGAGAAACTAAACTGGAAGCCACTGCCGGATAATGAAGACAGTGGAAGACATTGCTGAGTGCGGGTAAGCGATGAGGTCTTCATAAGTCCTGGATCCAGCCGTACCTGAAACCTCCAGACTTCTATAACCCGAGCACAAATGAATTCTCCTCCTTTTTTTTTTTTTTTCCAAGTTTTGAGTTGGGTTTCTGCTGCTTGCAACACAACAAAACTGCCTACCTCGTTCTATTCAAAATCCCTCAGGGCTTTTAAAGGGAAGTCAAGAGAAACAGAAAATTCTTTTGCCAAAAAAAAAGGACAACTGAAGAGATCATCAGGGCTAGCCTCTTGCACCCTAACACACAAGTGGTCAACATTATATATATATATTCTCAGTGAAGATCCCAAGGGACTGAGACTCTGCAACCTGCCCCGCATGGGAACACACGAGATGAAATTTTGAGCCCGAAGATGCAACATACGTGTGTAGGTGGCTCGGGAATATTCTTCTGGCTGACAGAAAAAAAGAAATCCACCAACAAAACCAAAATCCTAATATTAGATTTCATGTGCTACCAAGTAAACTTTTTCTCTTATAGAACAAATTGTTTCTATAGAAACGAATGCTTTTCTAACCACCCAATCCCTATTAGGGTTGCTATGGGAACAGATTGAGAAAAATTGGGAAAATGTAGAGAAAGGTAAATGATGGCTCCGTCTCTCCGTCGGTGGCCCCTGGAAACCCCAGAGGGCAAAGACCTTTCCCTGCCCGATATCTCAGCACTCAGGGCAGAGTCCAGGAACACTTGAGAGAGCAATTCCAGCACACTCTCGGTACCCCAGCGAGGGTTCCCCCAAGCCACTGAAGTCTAAATCAGAACACAGGGAGTGTTCCTGAGCTTTTCTTCCATGGGAGGCGGGGGTGTGGAATGAGAAGGTGAAGGGCCATGGGTGTGGATTTATAGTAAGTGCTGATGGCCACACACATGCCACCGACACTGTCTCTTGCAGACATTCTTTGGGGGAACGTAAGCGTGCACATCTTGTGAAAGCTTTATTGTACACAGTAAAAGCACGTGGCAGGCCGCCCGGCTCATGTGGCACAAACGAGGAACACGCTGAAAATGGAGGGAGAATGCGCCCGAGTGACATGGGTCCTTCCCTGTTGCTCTTCTACTTCAGCAGCCTGAAAGCTATAATCACCTGCCAACAACCCCGTGACCCTGGGACGGGCAATTCCATTGCTCCAGGTTGCTTGATTTACCCCATTTGTAAAATGGAGGTCACGAGCTGTGTGTAATGGGGGTCCCGATTGGGACAGCAGGAATCTGGCTTCACACTGATGTCTTCAGGAGCCAAGCAACAACTGAATGAGTGAGACTGGGCGTGTGGAAGGCGATAGAGAGTGGTGGGGCTTGTGGCAAAAGCAGGCCGGGTGCTCTCAAAAGTATCACAACACCGTGTGCCACCAGCTGGCACCCCCACATCCCCATCCACTGTGTCACGAGGGGGGTCCACGTGTGAGACTCAGGTGTGTAGCTCTGAGCAAACAGGGGCTCCTCCTCCCTTAGAGGCCAAGGGGAAGACAGGCAGCCACCAGGAGCCCAGGACCAGGAGGGAAGAGGCGCTGAGTGAAGCCAAACGGCATCTTCTTCCCACTGCCAGGGGCCTCCACACTGAACCAACCTCTGTCCCCACCTGGAGAGGCAGGAGCCTCCCGCTGCTCACTGCTGGAGGAACAGAGGAAAGGAGTCCTGTCCCCTGCAGGGAGTGTAGGTGTGGGGCGCAGGCCCAGAGCTTGTGCTCCCCGGGCTGGAGTGAGCCAGGCAGGAGCTGCTGAGATGGGTGCGGGTGCGGGTGCGAAAGGCAGGGTGCAGAGGCAGGCCAGCCCTTCCTCCCATGAGGCTTTCGACTGGTGGGGAAATGTGCATGGCAAGGACGAGGTGGGGATCAGTGGTCCAGGGCGTGCAGAGCCCTTGCTCTTGCCTGGGCCCCTCGGGCGCACCCTGCCAGGCCTGGATGAGGTGCCACTGCGCAGGCAGCGACCTGCAGGAGAAACCAGCTGTTCACCCTCCCGAGGGAGGGAGCCAGTGCCCCTGTCCCTCTGGGTCCTGGGAGCTGGCCCTGCCCTCCCTGCTCGGCATAACTCACCGTTTCTCCGGAAAGCCGAAGGCCACAGACAACACATGATGTTTCCTGGCCCCTTTGTAGCTACGTTGTTGGTTTTGTGACCAAGCTCAGTGTCCTGTGGGAATTCTCAGAGTGTCCCTTGAAGAGAGGTGCTCAAGCTGTCCTGTTGCCCCTTCGTCCTTTCTAATGCCTGGAATGCAGACATGATGGCTGATGTCCTCCTAGCAGCCATTGGAACACTGAGGCAGACTTGAGGGAGGAGGTGATGGAAAACACCAGACCAGGCGGGAAGAGCAAGGAGGCTGGGCCAGCATCGGGCAGCCTCCTTTTGGACATCAGAGGAGAGAAACCACACTTGCGTAGGACTCGCCAGGGCTGACTCTGGATGTTCATAGCCTGGGGCATTTTTGCCTTCCTGAGCTCCGTCCTCCAATATATATGTATTTAAAATTATATTTCTTATGACTGTAGTGGTACAAAGGCTAGAATAATCCAGGCTGGGCTTCCTATGTATTTGTTATTATTATCTTCATTACTGCCCTCCTCATTTCAAAAGGGGCCTTTTCAAAAGCATGCTGAGCCCCACCGCTGCGCCTCCTGTGCCTAGGACCCTCCAGCCCTGGCCTGCAGGCCTCCCTGCCTCCACCCCTCACACAGCCTGGGGGGCGGTGCCATTACTTAAAGGCCTGTTTTTCAAATGAGGAAACGGAGGCCAGGCAGGTTGAGTAACTAAGACTGGGCTTTTGCTCCGTTCCGCTGCAGTCTCCATTCTTAACTTCCGATGATAGGAAAGGAGTTATTTTTAGCACACATGAGTGATCCGTGATGGAGCTGTTATTACTATTAATGCAAACAGCCCTGGCTACTTAAAAAACAATGGCCCTGAAAGACGGCAGCAGAGCTGTGCGCGGCCCTCCTGACGGCTTTGCTTCATTTTCATCCACGAGCCCGTCTCTGCAGGAAAGGGTTTAAATCCCCATCTTTTTCAGGACTGGATTTACTCGTCCAACCCTACAAAGAAAATAACTCCACTTCGCTTGACAGACTCCACAATGAAAAGTAAATTATTTTTCTGGAAATGATCCTAAAAATAGCAGGGACTGGGTCTGCTTACAGATACCAGAGGCAATGAGACCAAACGTGTTAGTTCCAAGGGCACAGATGTGTTTGGAAGCACGGAGACTCTTCTGTGGTCTCAAGAAGGGGGGAAATGGATTTTCCAGATAGCACAATAAATCATGCGGGAAAGAACTGGAAGCAAACGCAGCGTGAGCTGGGAGGACCACAGCTCCCGACTCATCTACCCCCAGGCGCCAGAGATGTCCTGCCCCACCTCACCGTGCTGATTTCCTTTCACGTCCTCTGTTCACAAATTAAAAGACAAGGCAGAGTGGGGTGAACTGTGCAGGTCCCCAGCTCGCAGGGAGGGACGATCCCGGGGTTCTTGAAACTCCGCGGCCAGGCTCCGCGCAACGTGTCAGCTTGGGATGATGCAGTCTGCATGGTCATTCATCCACCTCGCTTCCTGGGTGCCCGCCTGGGAAGGACCACATCAGACACCAGGGGCCACTTGGAAGGCCTGCCGTCGGAAGGCGGAGCTGGCGTCCAGGGGAGAGCCCAGGACGAGCAGAGAGGGGTCAAGTGCACAGTGCTTTCCCAGATCAGAGGTCACGAACAGGAGAGCTGCCCAGGCAGCCCAGGTTCCAACACTGCTTCCACCATGCGCAGAGCCTGGGCGGCTCAGTTTCCTCATCTGTAACAGGGAGGATCAGAGCAGCTTTCTTTCGCAGCTGGGAGGAGGAGTAAAGGGGACAACCACAGAGGCCTGCCGCACTCAGCTAAGCAAGAGGCTTGTTATTTGCAAAGTGCCCGGGAAGGGCTGCTCAGGGCTGTCGGCCAGAAAGCTCTGCTCTGGGCTCCATGCAAATTCCTTCGGCTGTTTGTGCCCGACCCGCGCACTTTCTCCGTGTCCTTGAATTAAAACTTTACAAGCAACAACAGAACACCTAACAGCCAACTGAGATGTTTTGGAACCTCAGCTGCAGAAACCAGCACCTTAGTGGACCCAAAGTTTTCCATGAAGCCCATTCTGTGCAAACAAACAAACAAATAAATAAGCCTGGCTTGAGAGGGGGGTGATTCTATGGGAAGCAAGATCCGAGTGGACACTGGGTGGAGCGGGGACCGCCAGAAGGACAGCCAGAGGGGCCCGGAGCCAACCCGGAGGCACAGAGACAAAGCCCTCCAGAGGCTTCTCAGAGCCCTCCAGGGGAGCATCTGAGGAACAGGAAGAGGGCTGTAGGACAGGAGAGACCTGCAGCCGAGTGCTGGGGACAGCATGGTGCAGACCTGTCCTCGTAGACACACTGGGCTGAGCTGGAATGCACCAGCACAGTGTGTCTGGCTTCCAGGGGACAAGGAGCTCCAGAGCAAGGGCCCCTCTCCTCGAAGCCTCCGTTGCTCATCTGTAGAGTGGGGACACACCTCCTGCTGTGCAGGCAAATCACAAAGGGCCTGGGGTGCAGAGGCAGCCAGGGCAGGTGCCATCAGAGCTGAGCTGAATCGAACGTGGCAGGAGGCAGCTCCACTGGAGCCCAGAGAGGCCGGAGCTGCAGGAACAACCTCACCCTTCTGATTTCTGGCAGAAACGCCCGCAAGCAAAGATGTGACCTTTAAGTGGATAGTTGGAAGAGAGGTGCCGTTCCCGCCAGCCTCTGGTGCAGAGGGTGTAACCAGGCAGAGGCATGGATTGCGGGCAGCGCAAGGTGCAACTGCAGATATAAAAACTGGTTTATCGGCAACAGTTGTGCGCTGGTTGGTTCATTCTTGCAGGACGCCAAAAGCCCTTCCTGGGGCCGCAGGAACTGACTCTGTTGACAGCTTTGCCTGCTGTCTGGAGATGCCTCTTGGACACCTTCTGACTCATTCTAACACACACCCTCCCTGCCTCGCTTTCTTTGCTTTTCGACAGAGGTCTGAGCAGAAGCACCAGGGTAGAGATCCAGCTTAGGAGGGGTGGTGAGGAAGGCAGGGCTGGGGGAAAATGCATCTGCGGTGGAGACTGGGGGTGCCCTGCTGAGGTCAGACTCCCGTTTGTACTACCAGCCTCAAGTCTTCATCTGCAAAATGGGGATAAACACCCTCACCGCAAATGGTTTGTTGCAGGAATTCAAAATAACAGACCATGTTATCTTGTGCTTGGCACTGTGACCGTGCACTCAGCACGGATCACAGATCCGGGACAAAGGCAAGAAGTCTGCATTCAGTCCAGGAGAAACAGTACAGATCCTGCACTGCACTGAGAATTTGCTGTGTGGCCTCAGGCAAGGTCCTTAACCTCTCTGTACCTTGCTTTCTTCCTTTGAAATTGAAATATTAGTCCTTAGCTGGGAGGATTAAGACTGTGACTGAAATGTAATAGATCTTTGAGAAAAGAACCGTGCTTCTCTGTCAACCTTCAAGCTTGGTTCTACCCAGAGCCTGCTTTCTGGACCCCTGTGGGCAGACAGCTATTTACTGTGGATTTTGCGGGTGCTAAAGCCAGCCACTGAGTCCCCAGGGCATCTCAGCCTAGCTTGACCACTTAATAAACTCCACTGCTGGCCCTCACTGACTCCATCCTGGGCTCCTTCCAACCTGGCTCCAGCCTCGGAAGCCAGACAGGTGAACAGCCTTGGTTGGGGTGAGCCCCTCGTGTCTGGTAGGGCTGAGGAGCATTCCCCCATCGCCACCTGATCACAGGCATCCTCTGCTCCCTGTCCCCTGCGGTAAAGCCCACAATCGAGCCCGCTCGTAGTTCTCTCGGACCCCTTTGGCTTCATCTGTGCACCCCGTCCTTCCCCCCAGAACTGCTGCTCTTATTCTGCAAGCATGTGGTCCTCTTCCACCCTGTCCTGTACCCCCACCTGCCACTCACTGTCCTCGAGATACCCTCCTACTGGTCCTCTGGTACCTACACCAGCCCCTGTGTGACTCCTCCAGGTCAGAGCTGACCCCTCCTCTGCGCAAATCTCCAAGAACTTCTCAGCACGCGCTGCACCCCTGCCATGCACCTGGCCCTGGGCTGGACCCTGAGTTCAGAGGCCATCAGGAAGACCAGGCCCTGTGTCAGATAGACCGGCATGTCCACAAGATGACTGAGGAGGAAGAGGGTCGGGGAGAGCCAGAGGAGGGTCTCCGGCTACCCTGGGAAGCAGCAAAGCCCCCAGGAGCGGCCGTTGCTGGGACGTGGGGAAAGAGGAGGAGAGAAGGCAGCAGAGGGGACCAGGCTGGAAGAACACTAGAGTCAAGGCCCTCCTAGGAGGGGAGAGGAGGTGACAGGGTGTGGCACAGGGTTAAGAACAGGACTCTAAGAACAAGGAAGTGAGGGATGAGCAAGGCTGGCATTTGTAAAGGTCGCTCTGACTGCAGTGTGGAACCGGGGTCTGTGCGGGACCTGGAGGAGGGCGGGGGCTGCCCCCTCGGAGAGGAGAGGGAGAGTCTGGGGGATTTAAGAGGCTGAATGTGACATCGCCCACGGAGAGGGGACACAAGGTGAGGAGCGGGCTGGGGAGCAGCCTGGGTTCAGCCCTGCGTGTGTGTGGAGCACCTGCTGGGCCTGATGAGAGCGCACAGTGGGTGCTTGTCTGTGTTCATCACCTGCTCCAGTGCCCACAGCCAGCGAGAGGCCTCCCTGCTGCTTGAAGCCCTGACTTTCCATCAGGGAAACCTGCTTCTTGCTGTCCCTGCCAGTCCACGGGTACACCAGACACCCCCTCTGTGGGCCATCGAACCTCACCACCCGGGGCCCACCCTTCACCACCTACCTCTGTCCTCTCTCCAAAAGAGATGCGCAGGCCATCTAAGAAGCAGCCCCTGTGTCATCTGCCCCGCAGCCAGTTCGCCTCCCGCCTTGATAACCAACACCTGGTTTCGTTCAAGTGGCAACTTGCCCAGCACCAGGGAGAAGCACAACCAAACCAAGCCAGTTCCAGCAATCCTTGCCCACTTTGCCAACGAATGATCCAGGCCGACCATGCGGCACACTGCTCACCAATCAGCTGTGAGAGGAAGTTCATGAAGGGGCTTCTGGGTGATAAAAAGGGATAGTCACAGGAGGAGAACCTTGTGTTCCACATCTCACCTTTCCTTCCCGGGTCACAGTCAGGGCAGACGTGATGCCTGGAGCTGCAGCAGCCATCCCATGCCCATGTAGCAACAAACCTAAGAATGAAAATCCAACCCTCCAAATGAGGTGGAAGTGACGGACAGAAGCATTCGGAGTCCGTGGTGCATCACTGCCTTGCACACTGGGGACATCTATCCTTCCCGTTAGGAAAAGCATAATTAATTTGATAGTTTATGCTACTAATGGTTGGATTTCCTCTTACTTGCAGCAGAAAGCCATCTATCCAAGCTTCCATTCCTCATCCATGCCTGTGTGTCTCCGCTTCCGTCGCTGAAGCAGGTCCTTTGCCCATCACCCCACAAACCTCACAGAGGTCCACAGAGGACTGTTGGTCCTTTGCATCCCCAGCTCTCCTAGTGCTGAGACAGTGCCTGGCCCTCATGGAGCCCACGGTAACAACGAACTCTGCACCTGCACCTCAGCACCAGGCTCTGGCCACATTCATTCAGAAAGCCAGCGGCTACGCCAATCCCTGCCACTGACCGTGCCCAGCAGCTGCCGGAACAAACCTTGTGAACGCTCCCTGCCGCTGGAACCCAGCTTTTCACTCCAGATCCTGGGACCTGCCTGCCACCTGCCCAGCCTGTGGTCCATTGGCAGCTGTACCCATGACCACTTGGAGCAGCTGAGACAGTGTGGGAGGCACTGGGCAGAACAGGGTAGGGTCCACAAGTGAGGAAAGTTCATTGTCACCAGAAGGAGGAGACAGACACTGTCATGAACTCAAAGACAGCTGAGCATTCTGGGGGAAGACAACTTGAACTAGAAGACTATCACGGTGCTAGGGGAACTGAGTCAGCAGGTGAGCAGTCTGAGCCATGAAGAGTTCCACCTGCAGCCGCCCCTGCCCTGTAACCCAGGAGGTCTCAATGGCCAAGTGTCCCGTGGGCACTGGGAGATGTTCCTTCCCCACGCTCCAGCCAGGTTCCATCCCGACCTGCAGACAGCAGCCCAAGACCCGCCCATAGCAGCCCATGGAGCCAGGAGCCAGCGGGAAGGGAATCTGTCCCTGGCCTCCACTCTCCTCCACCTGCCTTTCTCTCCACTCTCTCCCTCCTCTTCAGCCTTTGTCCTGCCTCTACTTGGTTCCCAGTCAATCCCTACCAGGGGTTACTGCACTGACTAGGTTAAGGCTCTCCTAACCCAATCCTTTCACTCTAAACTTTCTTGCATTCCCTCACAGATGAGCTTTTGGGGGACCCTTCACATCCAAACCATAATAATCCATTACTACCTTCTCCCACCGTAAGGTCAGAGACTTTCATCAGTCTTGCTTCCTGCTGAGTCCCTGCACCTGCAGCGGTGGGGCAGGCGCCCTGTAGGGGCTCAGTACAGATCTGCCCAGTGAAAGGCGAACATGCATGTGCCCCTGCGTGTCTTCCCAGAAGGGTCTCAAAGGGGCCTGTGCCCCAAACAGATGGTGAACTGTTGACCTAGCTGACCCGGCTTCTAGAGCCTTCCAACTGCAGCTTCTGGGTTCTAGCAACAGGGAAAGTGTAGTTTGCTACAGAGTAAGAAGCAGTCTGTTTGAAGCCAGGCACACTGGGACAGGCCTATAATCCCAGTGATTGGGGAGGCTGAGATAGGAGGACCACAAATTCAAGGCTAGCTTCAGCCTTAAGCAACTTAGTGAGATCTTGTCTCAAAAATAAATAAATAAAAAGGGCTGAGGATGTGGCTCAGAGGCAAAGCACCACTGGGTTCAATCCTCAATACCAAGAAAAGAGAGAGAGAGCAAAATGGTCAGAGAGGATCACCTGAGCAATGGGGCCACTCCCCTAGCGTCTGGCAGCTCCTCAGGGAGACTTGATCTCCACGGAACTGAGGTGCTAATTAGAATGAATGGACAGAGGTTCACAGAAATCAGCCATGAAATATAGACCTAGCTGACCTCTCTGAGCCCCTGCCTGGAAGTACATTCAACAGACGCAGCATGGCCAGCCCCATGCTCCTGGCTGGGGCTGAGCTCCCCCTCTCAATGAGGAGGGACAAGTGGACACTCTAGTGAGGCGGGTGAAGGCTTTGTGGTACTGGTCTTCATCCTGGGGCTGAGTCTGCCCAACAGCTGGGCACAAAGCCCATGTTCAATAAACAACAGGGCAAGTGTTTTAAAAACGGACCTGGTGAACTGACACCCAGCACGTTGCTGAGAAGTCTCATCCCAGCCCAGGTGGCAGCTGAATGTGATCGAGTTTGTCAGTCAGGATTTTCAAACCAAGTAGGTTTACATTGTGCAGTCAGATAAACAGACCACAGCTTGCAAAAATCTGAAACGTGAAATCACTGCAAGTAATGACCTGGCGCGCGGCTTCTTGGCTGCTGAGCCTTGCTGGCCTCTGAATTATTTAACGAGGAAAGCCGTGTACGATGTGTCATGGTGTCACAGGGCAACAGTTAGCTGGAGCTCCCTGAGGCTGCTGGCAAGGTCAAACTCAGTTCCAAAGGAGCACAGAAAAGCCAACCCTCCATCCCGCCGCCAGTCCCTCTTTGGCTGGCATTTCTCAAAGCGAACATCGACTCCTGGGCCCCGTTGGTTCCTCCTGGGTGGCCTCCCAGTGCCTGGGAGGATAGATGAAGACGCACCCGCACATGCGTCCCACGGTTTCAATTTGCTTTCCCCCTTGAGAGGCATCAAAGGAGAAAGGCATTAGAATGGGATGAACCTGGGTGGCCTGCTCGCTGACGCTGGTGTCCTCGCTGGGTTTGTCCCCCGGCCCGGCAGGGGTTGTCCACGACCCTTGCTTGGCCCACAGGAGCTGGGTTTCATCAGATCTGCTGCTCCGTGCACTGGCAAGGCCTCTGAACTCTGTAGGTTGGCAGGTGCCTGCTAGCAGAGATGAACCACAGGAAGCAGGCACACGGGTGTGCGTTCTTGTCCACAGCCCGCAAGGTGGCGTTGGCACCTGTGGCCACAGTGACTGAGCTCTTCACTGCTCACTCTTTCCCTCACATACCAGGCTCTCTTGGGACCAGGACCTGAGTCTTTTGCCCTCCAAAGCCTTCCTGGGATTAAAGGCACAGATAAGGATCTTCCATTAGGAATTTAACACCGACAGGAGCAATAAATAGCACTGCTGCTAGTTGGATAAGCAAGTTCACTTCCAGGGGAAGAAGACAGTAAGGGCAGGTTGGTGTGTAATACAGTTGCTGTAGCGAGAAGTGGACTGCATTAATTAAATTGCTTTAAAATCATCAAAAATTCCATTCCATATATTTCAAATACATTCATCCTCAAACATTACCAATATTAAACACAATTAATATTTAAAATAGGAATGATACATAAAACATGTTTAATGCAGCAGACAAAATTAATAAAGCATCACAAAAATAACAAATTCATCCGGGCACGGAGGCCCACACCTATCATCCCAGGGATGTGCAAGGCTGAGGCAGGAGGATCACAAGTTCAAGGCAGCCTCAGCCACTTAGTGAGGCCCTAGGCAACTTTGTGAGACTCTGTGTCAAAATAAAAAATTAAGGGAAATTCTGGTTTAAGAACAAAACTTTGTCATATTGTTACTTTATATTCATTTATGATTGTACAATAACTCAACTCATTAATAAAAAATTTTTTATTAAAAAAGTAAAAGGCCTAGGGATGTGGCTCAGTGGTTAAGCACCACTGGGTTCAATTCCCAGTACAAAAATAAATAAATAACAGAGGCTGGAGTGGTGGCTCAGAGGTTACGGCATTTGCCTGGCCTGCGCCCAGATTTGAACCCCAGCACCACGTACACAACACAAAAGTGTCAGAGCAACAAAAACCACATGAGAAACTAAATAAAATTGATGCCCCCCCTCAGTGTCTCTCTTTCTCTCTAAAATAAATAAATACATAACAAATTCAACACTGTAAAAAATAAAATTTTAAAGAAAAATTTTAAATAAAATATCGTTTGTTGAAATGCAATCACTACAAATAATGTGTCCTGAGGATGTCACCAATGAGTTCCAAAAGCCATGCTGTGAACTTTTCTAGCTGCTGAATGTTTGTGTCCCCAGGTCGGGGAAAGGAGGGGAGCGTTGTTAGCAGACCCGAATGTTTCCTGAGACACCCCCACATTCTGGTAGCTCTGGGACTTTGGGGAGCCCCGTCCCTTCGGGGCTGTGCTGTTGCATGGAGTTCTCCTCTGAAGGCAGCCCTTGCCGTTCTGCTGGGGTCTGTTGCTCAGAGGGGCAAAGCTGCTTGTCATTTGTCACTGCGGCGTCACCTGCATCCCATTCAAACCTGTCACGCTCACCGCCCAGCGACAGAGGATTTTCCCTCGGATTATGTTGTAACACAAGCTGTGCTTCCCCAAGTACAAATTTTCCCCCTTTTCTTTAACATAATGAAGGTGGGAAAGATGCTTTCCAAACAGGTAATCTTCTGCTCAATTCGAATGTTTAATGTGGCAGCAAGCTCTCGTGCACTATGTCAAGATGTAAATGACTCAGCTTTTAGACTTTTTAAAATGCCACAATAACAGCACCACGTTTAAAAAAAAAACAACAGTATTTTGGTGCTTAAAAATAGCATAGTATACCAGAATTCCAAAAAGAGACACAAATCGACTGCAGTCATTAGCCCAGTTGCTAGGAAACCCGGGCCCGAGGCTAGAGTACAGGTAGGCAGCGGTACTTCTTCCAGCAGAATCAGGAAAACCGGAATTAATGTTAGCAACCACCAGGAACAAGGAATGGAAGATGTCGAGATGACACTCCATTGCGTTTAGGAGTTGGTGTTTCTTTAGAATGTGCCTTTAACTGTACCCTCCACTGAGTGGGAACGCAAATGTGATCACTAGAAATAACTAGACCTCGTGCTTTTTCATTCTCCTAAACGCTATATTCATTTTCTTTCTTTTTTTTTTTTTTTAAGAGAGAGAATCAGTTCTATTTAGTTTTTCACATGGCTTCTTTGCTCCGACACTCCGTTGCGTACGTGGTGCTGGGGTTCGAACCTTCATCCTCGCGCATGCCAGGCAAGCGTGGTGACCGCTGAGCCACCGTTGCAGCCCCAGAACTCGAACCTTTCAAAATCATCTCTGGCTTTCTCTCCTTACCAGAACCAGCTCCTCCCGACTCATTGCGGTTCCGGGTCAGGGTGTGCGAGGCTAAACTTCCAAACGCTTGGCACCTCGGGTGGCTCTCTCCCAATCCACGAGTCTTCACCCTGCCGACGAGACCCAACAGCAAGTCTTTATTTAACCATGGAAAATGGAAACGATCCGCTGTTTGAAAATGAATACAGCAGGGCTGGAGCGGTGGCTCAGTGGTTCCAGCGCTTGCCTCGCATGCGAGGACGGGAGTTCGAACCCCAGCACCACGTACACAATGAAGTGTCGGAGTAACAAAGGCCACATGAAAAACTAAATAAAATTGATTCTCTCTTTCTCTCTCTCTCTCTCTCTCTCTCTCTCACTGTCCCTCTCTCTTTAAAAAAAGAGTTGGAGTTCTGCCTGTTGCTAACTCCCAAGTATTGGACTCACCCTCCCTTCAACAGCAGTCTATACTCAGGGAGAAGACACAGCTACAGGAAGTCACCAAAAGCCACAAAAGCAGGCACATCCCTATAAGAAGCTGGTACCTAGAGGAATGGCAGTCTCCTTTCTGATGCTGGGTGGCTTTTGTCCCGAAGCCAGGCCACAGCACAGCATGGGCAGCTAACACCCGGATAGAGGACCCACAGCCCTTCTGGTCCAAACAGACACAGGACAAGGTTCAGAGCCGCTGAAGCACTGGAAAGTGAGAAACATCCTGGGAAGAAGGGATCCAGGCAGAGGGCAGCCCAAATTCTGTATGTTTGATCTCAGCGTGAGCCCTGAGCCTCACGGTACATTCTAAGCAGCCCACATGAGTGTGGGGATGCTGAACTGATGTCTTAGCTACCACCCAAGGGATAGACTTGGAAATCTTAGCTCGGCCGAGTTAATTACTTCCTTTAAAACCACACGCACTGTCTTTGGAAAAGGATGAGAATCTAAAGTCTCATCGTAATATTCACTATATCTGGAATATAAACCAAAATTACTCATCATTCAAAGAAATAAGAAAATGTAACCCATTCTCAAGAGCAATTATAACTGCTCAAGATATACGGGAAAATATGCTCATGGTGTACAAAAAAAGACAGGAAATTTGGACAGGGAAAGAAAAAATACAAAAAGAAAGCAAATGGAAATTCTGGAACTGAGAAATATTCTACGAAATTTAAACTTCAGTGGACAATTTTAACACAGAATGTAAATGACGTAGAAATTCTGTCACCTTGAAGATAGGTCAATGGAAATATCCAATCTGAAGGACACAGAGGGAGACAACTTTGTTCTTTAAAAGTGAACGGAACCTCGCGCTTCGGCAGGACAATCTCAAGAGGGCTAAGGTCATTCGGGCGGTGCACATCGAAGGCTTGGCGCCAGAACAGACCCCACGGTCATGTGGGTGCAAAGGACATTAGCTAAGGGCCTGTGGAAGTGCAGCTTCCGTCTCCAGGCACACCAGCAAACAGGAAGCAGCAAATGTTAGCAATTCGTTGAAAGAGGCTCAAGAAAGAGATGTCTTCAGATCGGCTCCAGAGTCGCGGTTCCACGAAATGACGAATTAAAATGGAGGATCATGAGTACGCCTCAAAAATAAGGAAACTCAAAGACAAGTGATAAACCGGGATATTAACTCTCCACCTAATAACACAGCACAGACAGACCACCCCACCAGTGTAGAGGTACGGGCCACTCTCCCTACCACCTAAATAGCACGCACACATACAAGGGGGGACCAAAAATCTGTTAGAAAAAGTTATTAAGGATGCAAACGGTATGTAAACCCAGGAAAGATGTTTGAATTAATTCATGGTAAGAGAAATGCAAACTGAAACTACACTGAGATATTGTTCCTCCCCATCAGATCAACAAATTCAAAACTGAGCACATGACTTGGCTGCAAAGCTAC
>PVKS010007295.1:51723-73807 GCA_004027875.1 Aplodontia rufa | reverse complement strand
GGGGGTAGATGAGAGGAGTGTCTCTCTATCAGGAAGAGAGTAGCCCTTAGGGGCAGGGACAGCTTACTGCAGGAGGAGGTGGATTGCAGGCTGCCTTGGGATGGAGGCACTGCTAGAAAGGATGAATGAGTGAACCTGTAGTCTGCACCCTGGAATCCTCTTGAGAAACTGTGACAAGCCTGTGAAGCCACTGAGGGCATGCCTTACCCCCTCCCCTGCCTTCCTGCATGGTGCCAGGTGCAGGAGTGTTCTCACTCACTCTGTCCCAAGTGAACAGCATCAGGTGGACATTCCACACTGCGTTTACCCCATTAAGTGTCTAAGCATTTTCCTCCCTGGAAAGTCCTCTGAGGCTTCCAGGCACCAGGCAAAGTGCTCAGTGGGCTATTTGTTTCCCCACCCCCATGCCCACTTGGGCATGTGGGTCCAGAGGAGGCTGAGCAACTTCATGTGGCCCACATACCCCTATCAGGAAGAGAGCCCCTGGCTGAACAAGGGGGTGCCTGCCGAAGTGGGAAGATGTGAATCAGAATCTTTCCTTCAGCCTGCTCTAGCTGGAATACCTTCCCAGGTTGGCCTCTTGGGCTGAAGGATTTTAGCTGTATGGGCTTTCTTCTCCATCCCAGTCTGGTTTGCCTCCAACTCCCTCTAGAATCTGGTAGACAAAGGGGGATCTGAGGGTTTTCATCCTGAAGGGTGTTGAAATCAGTCAGTGGGTCTGAGCAGCTCTGCTGAGTCACTGGCCTGTGTGGCCTGCGGGGCTCTGACCCCTGGAAGCTCAGCCCTGCCCTTAGGAGCAGCATCTTGCCCACCTCCTACCATTTTAGCCAGACAGGCTGACACCTCATCTGATTCCATTGTTCCCAGGATGGCAGGTGTTATGTCCAAGTCCCCAAAGACCACCAAGGAGCTGAATCCAATGCAAACACATGAGAGTCGTTTAATGCAGGCTCGAGTCTGGGCTCTCTCAGTCACCATCACCTGGAAACTCATGCAGCGGGTCCAGGGAGAGAGCCCCGAGTCTAATACAGAGATACTTTTATAGGATTTCACGGCGAAGCGGGAAATTCAAACAATGCAGAGTACACGATTGGTTGATCTTCTAACATATATGATATATTTCTATCAGCCACGGTACCCTTTGTCTCCGACTTCTACCATATATAGTTTGGTACATTAGGAATTGGCTCGTCAGCTCCTGATTGGCTATTTGCTAAGGGTCAGTTCATCTGGTGGTATGAAACGTGGTTCATTGTTCTTTGTTCTTAGTAAACGGGAATTTAGGGCTACTTCAAACACTATTCAAAATGAGGCCTCTATGACTACAACACGGTTAAGTTGCTGTATACTTTCTTTCAGCAGCGGTTGGACCAAGCCCCTGCTCTGCCCTGTCTCGAACTCTCCTGCTCCCTCTCACACTCCCTCCTGTCACCCGCTTGCTAAGGCTTGCTCAATTCACTGCTATGTACTCACTCTCACAGGGTTGCCCTGCCTTCCGAAAGGGAAGCACAGGAGCCCCCGAAAATGTTTCTTTTTCTCTTCCTTCTAAGAGTGACCTTAGCATTTTCTTTCCACCTAGGTCTTGGAGGCCCCTTCTTCTCTGTCAGCCTGCTGTGGGGACCCTCATAGGAGCTCTTTGTGAATCCAGGAAGGGTCTGCCTGCCCCAAGGTGGGGGTGGTGGAGGTCACAGGTACACCTCACAAGTGATAGTCGGTTCTGTGGCCTGTCCTGGAGAGCATCTAATATATTTATGTTGCTAAGGAAAGAGAATCACCATGCACATCTCACAATTTACGTAGCTAGGATCCTCCTCTGTCATTCCAAAGCTTTGCTTAAGCCTGGACACTTTTTGTCCTGACAGTGTCTACTTTGTGCCTCCCAGATTTCAGGGATTCAGGCCGCTAGGCTAGTATGCAAGAGGGACAGAGACACTAAGCTCAGGTCTCTTGGAAGAGGTAGGCGCCCTGGAGGGTGACGGGGTCCAGGACTGGTCAGCCCTGATCCAGCAGCTCCAATAATCTGGCAGTGCATCTAATCCAGCTTCACTTAGTGATGCTGGAGGGGAAGCGGGGAGGTGAGTCTGTGCTGCTGAGGCTATGGGGGGGTTGTCCCAGGATTTGTGGGCCGTGGGGAGGTCTCACCAGAGCTAGGAAAGGGATAGGGAAAGTTGGTCCCTAGACTCTCAGTGCCTTTTCCAGAACACTCATCAGGACTTCTTGGATTTATCTTTGTGCAGAAGAAGGTCTATGGCTTCAGCCCTGGCTGGTGGGCTCCCCAAGTGCCTAGCATGAGCAAGGATCTTAGAAAAAGCACGATCCTCCTGCCAGTTCTCTTCTTAAAACCTCCCCAGCCTATTCACAGGGATTAAGCAGGGGTTAGTACCTACAGGGTGACAATCTTCAAGCAGTAAGTGGAATCAGGGGACAATGACTACCAGTGTGGTGCTGGCAGCTGGGCATGGATGGACAACTGGCTGGCATGGGCTGAGTAAGGGTCATACCCACTTGGAGAGAGAAGCGGTGGGCCTGTGTAGCCCCTGTGCCCTACTCTAGCTGGGGGCCCTGGGAGCTTCCACCTGCTGGTGATGGGTTGAGTAATTGGTGTTGCTCCTCTTTTTAGTCACCCAGCCCAGGACCAGGGGTGCTCTGAGAAGAGCTTCTACTCTCTTGAACATGAGATAGTGAAAGGAAGACCCAGATCCCCTCCCGTAGACCCACTCTGTAATGGGGCACTGGTTAGGGCTCAGCCCAGACCAGTGGAGGACCCTGACCTTCCACACCATGTTGTGCAACTGTCACTTCCTTCTAGTTCCCAAACATGTTCAGCATCCCTGAGGGAACCCCAGACCCATTAGGCACTCACTCCATCCTCCTCTCCCCCAGCCCCTAGCAACCACTCACCACTGTCTCTGTGGATTTAACTCCTCTGGATATTTCCTATAATGCAGCCTTTTGTGTCTGCCTTCTTTCACTTAGCAAATTGCTTTTGAGATCCTTCCATGTTTTAGCATTATCGGAACTTCATTCCCTTTGTTGGCCAAATAACACCCAGTTATGTGGGACATCACGTTGTGTGGATCCATCCTTTGGTTAAAAATGACGGAGTTGGGGGCTGGAGCAGTGGCTCGGTGGTTACGGTGCTTGCCCTGCATGTGCAAGTACACGGGTTCAAACCCCAGCACCACGTATACAACTAAGTGTTGGAGCAACGAAAGTCATGTGAAAATCTCAATAAAAATTGATTCTCTCTGTCTCTTTCTCTCACTGTCCTTCTCTCTTTAAAAAAGAAAATGACTGAGTTGCATCCACCCTTTGGCTCTTGGAAAGCATGATGCTCTGAACTTTGTGTACAAATATTTGCTTGAATACCCGTTTCCAGGTCTTTTGGATACATACCTGGGGGTGGAATTGCTGGGTCACGAGCTTATTCTGTTATTTCTTTGAGGAGCCTTGGCACTGTATGCCACAGCGGTGTCACCATTTTACACCCACACCAGCGATACAGGAGGATTCCAGTTTCTGCTCATGCTCACCAACACATTATAGCCATTTTAATGGATGTGCAATGCCTTGATGATTTGTATTTCCTTTTTTTTTTTTTTTGAAAGAGAGAGAGATAATCAATTTATTTATTGATCTGGTTTTTGTTTCCCTGACACTTGTTGTGTATGTGGTGCTGGAGCCTGAACTCTGGTCCTTGCACATGCCAGGCAAGCATTATAACCACTGAGCTCCAGACCCTATTTGCTTTTTTTCTTTTTCTTTTTTTGGTTCTGGGCATTGAATCTAGGTGTACCTAACCACTGAGCCACATCCCTAACCCTTTTTATTTTTTTATTTTGAGACAGGGTCTTGCTAAGTTGCTTAGGGCCTCACTAAGTTGCTGAGGCTGGTCTGCATCTTGCAATCCTCCTGCCTCAGCCTCCTGAGTCACTGGGATTTCAGGCATGCACCAGCACACAGAGCTTTGTTTGGTTTTGAGCACACACACACACCCTTTCCTCAGTGTCTCCTTTCATGCTCCTGATACCCCTTGCAGGAAGGCAGAATTATGTGTGCCCCTCACCCCCTTGAGATGAGAAAAGTGAGTCTTGGAAGGATAATGACATACACAAGGCACACTGCTGGTAATGGACGGAGTCAGGATTCCAAGTCAATGTCCAAATGCAATTTTAGGGATTTTTCCATTGCTCTGTGCAGCCCATATCCTGTCCTATTGCTATTCATTTGGCAGACTCTCTTCTCATACTCCCTGTCCCCCACTTGCTCATCTCTGTCTTCTTGTCTAACGTTCTTCCTTTTGTTAAAGCAGAATCTTTCTTTGTATCTCTGCCTGTCTGCCTGCAAACACTCCATTCTCTTTACCATGGTCACCCTGTCTCCCTCCAGTCCTGAAAGGGAACTATTGTGTGGCGCATGTGCCTGGGGAAGGCAGGGCACCTTCCTCCTTGGGCGGCAGAGCCATGTGCAGGTACTGTGTGACGGGAGGCAGACCAGCAGGTTGCAGGCACTGCAGACCCCTGTGGAGGGGTGGAAAGGACCTGGTGTCCTGCTGCCGGACTCCCACCCTGGAGTCTGGACCTGAAAGTAGAGAAAAGGAGCCAGCAAGGGGATCAGGGCCAGGTCACTCTGCCCCGGCCACCCGGGGAGCATCTGTCATCTTCTTACGCAGGTTTCCCAGCCAGCTTCAGTTCTGCTTTTCAGCGCAGCCTCTCAGGGGGCCTTGGAGGTCCAGGGTTCTCTTCAGAGACCCTGAAGGGGAAGGAGCAGATGGCTGATATTTCCTGTTAGCATGCCCAATGTTCCTTGTCCCACAAACTCTAGAAGAACCTTGTGTCTGGTGAGCGCAGAGCTGAGGTAAACATGGGGTCTGCACCATGAGGCTACCTGTCTCCATCTGAGAGGTGGCATCTGAGCCTAGACCAAGGCTTCAGGTGAGCTCTGCCTTCATTGGTGAATCCTTTCCCGCCCCCACCAGGGAAGTGTAGGGGCTGCAGGCCCAGGAGGTCGAGGCTGCTATAGGAGGAGCCCAGAGGCTGGGCTCCAGGCAGTCCCAGGAGCTCTGTGGTCAGTCGCTCCTTCAGTCTGTCTTTCCAGTCACAATTGGCAGGGAGTTCTCCAAGGGACTCCATTGAGATCTAAGTGGTTGCTGAAGTGTTTCAGCCTTGAGAGCAAAAACCACAAGAGGATCTCAGTATTACCCACAAGTGTCCCTGGGGCCCCCTAACACACACACCCCCTCCTCTCTGGCTCGCCGTCATCTCATACATGTGCACACACCTCCCCAAGCTTGAGAGGGGGCCGGTGCTGGTTTCCCTGAGACCAGCAGGATGGGGGCTTCGCTCCAGTGAGGGAAGCTGGAGAGGTCACCCAGGAAGTCTACAGAGGTGATTTCATAGGCCTCGGCCACTCTGGACATCTCCAGGCATTTTCAGGGTGGGACAGGGGGCAGTGCCTTTCTCGCTTAGCTATAAAAGCCCACAGTTCAGTTGCTCTGGGGGAGGCCAGGATCACTGAGAGAGGACCAAGCTCCCTGTGTGAGGCACCTGCAGAGCTGCCCAGCCCCGCAAGCTGGAGTCAGGCCCTGGGGTCTGGAGAGGGCAGGATTGGAATCCTACATCTTTCACTCATTAGTGTAGTCCTGTGCAAGGAACTCCATGGCTGTGGGCCTCCATTTCCCTTCTGCAGCATGAGGAATGAAAATGCTGGTTTACATGTGATTCATATGTGTAAAGCGCTTGGAGTCCATTTGGAGTCCCTGAGTCCAGGGATAGCAGTGGTAGGAATTGTTATCTTTATCCTTTGGCCAAGGTTAGGGGAAGAGAAGAGCTTAGACATGGAGGGGACAAAGGGAAAAGATGCTGGGAGTCCTCCCCCAGGGGAGAGCACATTGGGGATAGTCTGTGACTGGAGTCGGGCCAGCTGAGCCAGGCACAGTGGACCCTTATGTCACCAAGGGGGTCTCCAGGCAGAAGGGACAGGAAGAAGCTGACGTTCTGTGGCAGGGCAGGACCCCAGGCTCCAGTAGAGGGTAGAGAAGAGGTATGCGCCAGGGGATCGGAGCACCAGCCCCAGGCCACCCCACCATCAGGCCGCAGGAATCCATGGGGATTCCAGGGCCAGCTTCAACTCTGCTTTTCCATTCCTAAGCCAGAAGCCAGACGGAGGGAGGAAGGAGCAAGCTGCCAGCGACGATCTGGCTCTCTCCACTTGGACGGAGGCCTCAGGCGCCTTCCCTTTGCACAGCATGTTCGCATTAGGAAGTAGGACAGGGCTGTTCCCTTCCCAGTTGCAGAGGAGCAAACGACAGTGGTGCAGCCAGATTAAAAACCTGGATGTTCTTTCCAACTGGAGGGGAGTGAAGGGGGCTGTGCTTCTGTGGTTAGAGCCAAGTTCATTAATGTTAAAGGTCATGTGTGCAGAGAGAACTGTATTTTGGGCGGGGGCTCTAACTCAGTGGTAGAGCTCTTTTTTTTTTTTTTTTAAAGATAGAGGGACAGTGAGAGAGACAGAGAAAGAGAGAAACAACTTTATTGAGTTTTTCACATGGCCTTAGTTGCTCCAACACTCAGTTGTGTACGTGGTGCTGGGGTTTGAACCTGGGTCCTCCTGCTTGCCAGGCAAGCACCGAAACCGCTGAGCCACCGCTCCAGCCCCCAGTGGTAGAGCTCTTGTCTAGCATGTAGGAAGCCCTGGATTCAATCCTTAGCACTGAAGGAAAACAAGAAAAAGGAGGAGAAGAAGAAGAGAAGGAGGATGAGGAGGAAGAAAAAGTTTTGTAAAGTTCTGTTAATACTTGGATACATTTATTAGTATAAATTTAAAAATAAATTTAGGCCAGCTTTTTTTTTTTGAGAGAGAGAGAGAGAGAAAGAATCAATTTTATTCAGTTCTTCATGTGGCTTTCGTTGCTCCGACACTTCGTTGTGTATGTGGTGCTGGGGGTTAAACCCACGTCCTGGCACATGCCAGGCAAGCGCCGTAACCGCTGAGCTACCTCTCCAGCCCCTTGGCCAGTTTAATTGCAGGCACCCCCACACACACATACACAGGAATAAAAAATGCCTACGTTCACACTCAGCCTTTAATGAGTGCCTTCTGTATGCACTGCACTTTGCTAAGTGTTTATAGGACATCATCTGTACTGTAATTCACCACGACATCATCACCACTGCATTAACATATATTCACAAGTATTCCATGCATCCTAATCTTGCACCTAATCTAAGACACTTTAGTAACAAATAATTTTTAAGTAATACCTGCAGTTTTGTTTTTTAAAAGCCTCACGTAAGGTCACACCCCATTTTGTTTAAAAAAAAAAAGGCATGAAATCTGCAACACTTATTCTGTGAACTATGGGTAACCCTCACAAAAGAGAATAGATATGATTTTGTCCATTTTATAGGCAAGGGCATTGAATGTGAGGAAGATTAAGAAATGGGCTGTTGGCCATCACTGCAGGGAGCTAGCAGGAGGGTGGGTTTTTGTTTCTGTGAGTTTTTTTTTCTTTTTTCTTTTTCTTTTTTTTTTTTTTTTGGTACCATGAATTAAACCCTCGGGTGCTTAACCACTGAGCCACATCCCCAGTGCTTTTCTATTTTTTATTTTGAGACAGGGTCTTGCAAAGTTACTCTGCCTCACTAAGTTGCTGAGGCTGGCTTTAAACTTGTGATCCTCCTGCCTCAGACTCCCGAGTAGCAGGGAGAGTGGGCTTTTACGTCAGACTGGTGAGACAAATTGGACCTTGCGATGGATCATTTAAGGGAGATTGTGTAGTTGGCTTTTTAGGTGTGAAAGGTCAGACATTGTGGGGAGCAGAGTCCTGAAGGCACAGATACCTGATGGGAGGACCAGAGGACATGACCCAAAGTGACCCAGGAGGAAAGTGCTGACTTCAACAGAGATTGGGGAAGGGACTGTCCTGTCTTCAGCATCCTTAGGGGACCTGTGACCTAAAAAAGCTCCAGAGGAAGCCCACAGAGGAGCCACCCTCCCCTGGCTCCTGCATTTTGCAGGGCTATTGTTTTCGATAGTGTTTTCCAATAACTTTGCACCTTGGCAGATATTGAGTGAGTGACTTATGCCTGTAGTTGGCAAGAACTGTTTCCGGTTCCAGTGCATGTGACTGGGCCACTTTCTTTGTGTTTAACTCCTTCCCCCAGAATGATCTGACCCGGCCTTACTTGGGGTGTTGCTATGTGTAAAAATATATGGGGTTGAGCCATTTCCTGCTGCTTCCGTTGTTGCATGGCGATAAGGCCGGGGGACTCTGCTGTGGACAGAGATCCTCCAGCCAACCTGCATGCAGGCAGCAGCCCCTGAGAGCTGGCTCCAGGCTTGCCTGCACATCCAACCTGTAGTTCCCATCTTTCCTATCTCCTGTGACCTTTCCTTCCTTTCTGCCCCTCCTCCTCATCCCTTCTCAGTCCCTCTTCTCCGTCTCTTCAAGTTCTGTGCCACCCTGATGAGCTTGGGAAGCCTGCCTGCTGGGTTGGGGGGAGAGGGACTCTCTCTTCCTTCCTGCATGTTCTCCCCCTTGCCAGTTGGGCAGCAGGTACCCTCTGACCTCCAGACTGCTCACCTCTTCCCTTGGCCTATGAGTTACCTCTGGGACTTCAGTGCAGTGAGAGCTGGCCAGCAGGGTGGGCGGGTACTCGCTACTCTCCCAGTTCTGGGAGACTGGGCAGGGCCCAGCGCTCCTGGCATCATGATTCGAAAAAGGTTGCTGATGACTCCAGAGCACTGGAAGGTAACAGAGGGCCTGGGAGAAGCATCAGGAAGGACAGGTGACCTGCCCAGCTGTTAGTGAGGACGAGGTGGGAGGGCAGGAAAGCTTGAGGCCAGAGAGCAGGCTTTGTGGTCAGCTGAAAGGAAGAGGCCTGCGCAAGGCAGGAGCCTGATGGAGAGGTTGAGTCCGGAGAGACAGTTCATCTTATCGCGGAGAAATCAGCCTCTCAACTTTCCACTCACATCTGTACTGGGGCAGGTAGGGTTCTGGGTCTCTGTTTTCACAACTGTGTGTCTCCAAGTAACTTGCTAGACCTCCCTGGGCTTTGAATGCATTTTAGGGATGTTGTGGGGGCTGGAGACAGAGCAGCTGTGAGTCCTGTTGCCTTTTGGACTCTTTCCCTGAAGTTTCTTCTTCATCCCACATCCATTTATCAGGTAGAGAAACCAAGTTCCAGAGGTCTGGAGAGAGTCCCGCCACCCCTTCTGTGGTCTTTTGACTTATCTGTGCTTCCTCTGCTTGCCTCTTTCCCCAGGGCGACAAGGGAGACCTGGTGGCCCTGAGTCTCCCCTCTGGCCCCGGCCATGGTGACACAGATGGCCCCATCAGCCTGGACGTGCCAGATGGGGCACCGGACCCCCAGCGGACCAAGGCCGCCATCGACCACCTACACCAGAAGATCCTAAAGATCACCGAGCAGATCAAGATCGAGCAGGAGGCGCGGGACGACAACGTGGCAGAGTACCTGAAGCTGGCCAACAACGCAGACAAGCAGCAGGTGTCCCGCATCAAGCAGGTGTTTGAGAAGAAAAACCAGAAGTCCGCCCAGACCATCGCGCAGCTGCACAAGAAGCTGGACCACTACCGGCGGCGCCTCAAGGAGATCGAGCAGAACGGGCCGTCGCGGCAGCCCAAGGACGTGCTCCGGGACATGCAGCAGGGCCTGAAGGACGTGGGCGCCAACGTGCGCGCGGGCATCAGCGGCTTCGGCGGCGGCGTGGTGGAGGGAGTCAAGGGCAGCCTCTCCGGCCTCTCGCAGGCCACGCACAGCGCCGTGGTGTCCAAGCCCCGGGAGTTTGCCAGCCTCATCCGCAACAAGTTCGGCAGCGCTGACAACATTGCCCACCTGAAGGACCCCTTGGAAGACGGGCCCCCAGAGGAGGCGGCCCGGGCCCTGAGCGGCAGCGCCACCCTGGTGTCCAGCCCCAAGTACGGCAGCGACGACGAGTGCTCCAGCGCCAGCGCCAGCTCCGCTGGGGCGGGCAGCAACTCCGGGGCAGGGCCAGGGGGCGCGCTGGGGAGCCCCAGGTCCAACACGCTCTACGGAGCCCCCGGAAACCTGGACTCTCTGCTAGAGGAGCTGCGGGAGATCAAGGAGGGACAGTCGCACCTGGAAGACTCCATGGAGGACCTGAAGACTCAGCTGCAGAGGGACTACACCTACATGACCCAGTGCCTGCAGGAGGAGCGCTATAGGTAGGTGTCTGCCTGGCCCTGCTTTTGTGACATGAGGAGAGGCATCTGGAAGGACCCTGGGCAGCTGGGAGGGGGCAGAAAAAAGGGCCTAAGGAGCTTCCTCCAAACTGACCCGGGCAGCTGGGAGGTAGCATTGTGGGGATTCTACCTATCTCAAGGTGCTGCAGGCATCCCTGCCTGGATTGTTATGTGGTTAGTGCACAGAAGGGGAAGCTGAGGCAGGGGCCTAGTCCATGGCCTGTCCTGTGGAGCCAGCCCCCAATTCAAATCCCAGCTCAGTTATTTACTGTGTGTATGCCTTGAGCAAGGCAGTTACACTCTGCCTGTGGGTTCCTTGTCCCCACAGAGAGGATAATGTTGATCCTGGTCCCATAGGATCATTGTGAAAATTGAGTGAGTCCAAATTGTAAATTCGAAGTGTGTAAATATGTGGCACAGAAAGTTTAAACAGCTAGTGGAAGCTCCAAAGATCAGTCTGGAATTGAGCTGCAGTCTGGTGCTTCCCTCTCTCCCTCCCCTTGGCCTACCCTGCTCCTTGCTGTGTGCCTCTAATACGGCCCTTGTCACTTGCTCCCTGGGATTCAGGGCAACCTTTAATTAGCACTTTTTCTTTTCTATATGTGAAGAAGTTTTGTGAAATTGAGAGGAAACCCCCACCTAAAAACCAACCAATCCCACTTAACAGTTTATCTTTTGATATTCTGTACCTTTCAGAGCAGGGGTCATGTCCTCTACATCCAAATGTCCTTGGTACCCAGAAACCATTTTAGCTCAGGCCTTAAGAACCCAGGTTAGAGTCTGTCGATCCTTAGCTCCCCCATGTGTGAACTGTGTGATCCCAGGCAGGTTCTTAAACCTGTTTCAGTCTTCTCATCTCTCAAATGGGGATGACTCCAGTACTGTCTCATGAGGTTGGAGTGAGGATCCTACAAGGTGACATGGGCAAATTGCTCAGTGCCTTGCATGTGGGAGTGTGTAAATCATTGCTTCTGTTGTGTGGGGTTAAAATTAGAACAGGACTATACACACTGGGTGGGTTCAGTCATTGTTACTCAGAGGATTGAATGAGTTGATTCTGAGGAGAGAAGGAAAGCTCAGGAGCTGGACTGATGTCACTCTTTCTCCCATTGCCAGGTATGAGCGGCTGGAGGAACAGCTCAATGACCTGACTGAGCTTCACCAGAATGAGATGACCAACCTGAAGCAGGAGCTAGCCAGCATGGAGGAGAAGGTGGCCTACCAATCCTATGAGAGGGCTCGGGACATCCAGGTATGGCAGAGACCCCGGGGAGGTGCCAGATGTGCCAGGAGAACAGCAGCCAGAGGGCTGGAACTTTTCTCACATGGGGGATGATGGGCACA
Source organism: Aplodontia rufa (assembly GCA_004027875.1). Lineage (NCBI taxonomy): Eukaryota > Metazoa > Chordata > Mammalia > Rodentia > Aplodontiidae > Aplodontia > Aplodontia rufa. Next base: position 62,238 of record PVKS010007295.1, on the reverse strand, counting down.
GGCTGTTCTGTCAGCCAGCACAGATAGGCACAGCATGGAGGGGGCAGCATGGGGCAGGATGGAGATAAGACCAAGCCAGGCCTGTGGCCGGGAGGGTGCACAGTGCATGGCAGGCACCCCACCTCTGACGGCAGCCTTACAAATGAATAATCAGCTTTTCCAGGCACTAGTCTGCCTCAAGAGGAAGCTGGGATTGGGCCAGTTTTCCGCCTTCCCATACAATCAAGACTCCCATTTCCTAACATCTTCCCTGAAGTCATCAGTAAAGGGCTCTACCCACAGCCACAGCCAATCACCCTGTTCCCCTCCTCATCTTCAGAGAGGAGAACCTGGGGTGGGGTAGAATGTTGGTCCATTTCTGTTGCTATCACAAGATGCCTGAGGTTGGATAATTTAAAGAGAAGAGGTTTATTTAGCTCATGGTTCTGGAGGTCCAAGAGTACAGTGCCAGCTTCTGCTTGACTATGGCAAGGGCTTGGTGACATATGGCATCACAATGACAGGGACTCTGTAGAAAAGATCATGTGGTGAAGCAGGAAGCCAAAGAGATTCAGAGCTCACATTCGTTCTTTTATTACAATCCCTTCTTAGGAACTCACTCACTCTTAAGAAGCCCACCTCAGTCCCTTCTCAGGGCCACAGGGCAGGGATCCAGTTGCCTTATGCCAGGCCCCACCTCTTAAAGGGCCCACCACTTCCCAACATGGCCACAGTGGGGACGCATGAGCCCCCACACTTCCCACCCATGAGACCTAGGGAGACACTCTCAAACCCTGTGCAGACCACAGCAGGAAGGTGGGGCTCTATCTAGAGGTCCCTCCCATCCTGAGCTCCCTTACGCCACCCCTGTGTGCCTGCAGGAGGCTGTGGAGTCCTGCCTGACTCGAGTCACCAAGCTGGAGCTGCAGCAGCAGCAGCAGCAGGTGGTACAGCTGGAGGGCGTGGAGAATGCCAACGCGCGGGCGCTGCTGGGCAAGTTCATCAACGTGATCCTGGCGCTCATGGCTGTACTGCTGGTGTTTGTGTCCACCATTGCCAACTTCATCACGCCGCTCATGAAGACACGCCTGCGCATCACCAGCACCGCCCTCCTGGTCCTCGTCCTCTTCCTCCTCTGGAAGCACTGGGACTCCCTCACCTACCTCCTGGAACACGTGTTGCTGCCCAGCTGAGCGGCTGCTCTCCGGCTCCCACTGGCTCCACATCTCCAGGAGGGCCTCTGGGACCCTTGAGTCCCTCAGACTTCTTTGTGCGACTGGTTTGGCCTCCTGCCCAAACCATCCATTCCAGTGGCTCCTGCCCCTTCTCCATACTTGCTTTGATACTTTCTTGGCCTGAAGGGAGCTGAGAGTGTGGCCCTGGCTGGAGATAGTGAGGACCCCTGTGGCCAAGTGGGGCAGAGGCAGGCACAGGGACTGGATTGTGTTCATTATCTGTAGTCACACAGGGCTTCTCCCAGCTGACCTCAGGATGACCTGGTCAGGAAAGCCACTAAGAACAAGAGAAGGCAAAGGCTCTGCCTGGACTTTCCTGGGGAAGACCCCACCCTGAGGATAGCCACGGTTCCCTCCCATGGAGGTGGCCAGGATGAAGGCAAGGAAGTGACGGAGGATGCTGTGCTGGTCCCAGGGGGCACAGGAAGGGAAGGGTCCCTAGCCTTTGGGTACCCCCAGGGCCAGAGAGCAAGCTCAGAGTGGCTACTCAGGAGTTGAGCCCACCCCTTCCTGCTGGCTTGAGGCTGGCTTCCGAAATGAACCCCGCGGGGTCTGAAGGAGGCTGGCTCTGGAGGCTGTGCCAGGCGGCTTTGCATTTGTTTTCCCGGCTTTTCTTTCTGCCTGCCTGTCACTGGATCTGCTATTTTCAGGGAAACAGGCCCCAGGGGCCCTGAGCCTCACTCGGCACAAGCCCTTAGGCCTCTGGGAGTGTGTTGGGTTCTATTTATTTATTTATTTGTTCCTTCATGACCTTACCCCCACATCTGTCCCTCTGAGTTCCAGGGAGAGGACCCACCCTGTCCTCCCTCTGAAGCGGGCACTTATTCTTGGCTCATTGGCACCTCCAAACCACATAGCCCCTGGAGAAGTGGGGTGCAGCCACCCAGCCCCACTGTCCCAAGCAGCCCTGGCCGGGTGGGCAGGGTGCAGCCTCTCTTTTATACATCTATTTATTTTGTATGTGTGTATTTGTGGGGAGGATGTTGTCTGTTGATTTATTTTTTTAAGGCTCCGGAGTGTTGTGTATGGTTTCTCTTCCCATCCCAGCCTCCCCAGGGCACTTCCAAGCACAGAGGGGATTTCTGGGAGAGAGGAATCCTCTAGAGCAGGGAAAGCAGTGCCTGCCAGCTGTTGTGGAACTTCCCAAGAAATAAATATCCTCTAAATTTTCAAACCATCCTGTCTGGTGTTGGTTGATTTGAGTTGTCTCCATGGGAACCACTGGGTTTTCCCCCATACCTGAGCATTCTGGGTAGCACAAGCCTGAGTCACGCCTGCTGACCCAGGGGGCCTTCTTCCTCAAAGACCCAATATCGGGACAAGACGTCATCTGTCCTTCCCTCCTTGCTTTGTGCAGCCAGCACTCTGGCCTAAGTGATAAGACCCCCATCCAGTCCAGCCTTCCTGGAGCACTTTCCTGAAGGAGGGAAATTGGGAGATTCCCTTGGTTTGGTGCAGATAAACAGCCTGAAGGACAGCAGTTGTGTCTAAGAGTGGCCACAAGAGGGCAGCAGAGTCCTTGCTCCAAACCCTTTCTCAAGGTTCAGCTGCAAGTGGGCACCTGCTGGGTTAGATTGGCCTTGCCAATCCCATTCAGTTAGAGCACTCAGCACCTGCTCTCCAGGCAGAGCATGGTCTTTTGCATACAGTCGAGGCCCTCAATTTCTGCTCCATGGCTGCAGCATCCACTCCTAGCAGTTCACAAAGAAGGGCAGCCCAGAAGGCACTAGATAGAGCCCCAGCAGGCACCCCATGGGAATTTGGAAGACCTTCCTGGGAGGTGGAGGAGCACCCAGCCCAGAGCCCAGAATCCTGAGTCCTGACCTATAATTGGTACACATGAGGCCAACTGGCTCCACCTCTGGTCCTCAGTTTCCATATCTATAAAATAAGGTACATACAGTCCCTGCTACTTTTGAAGTTCCCTGTGGTTCTGTGGCTCTAACAAGTCAAAGTTGAAACTCTCAGGGAGTCCAGGAGTCAGGGACAGTGCCCTAACTGCATTGGAGAGGACAAGGTGCTGGCACCACAGGGAGGGGGTGTTGACTGTTGGACTTCACCATGTAGGAATTTCACCGGCTGACCTTCCAAGGCCCTCCAACAGTGTCAATCCTGGACCCTGCTCCCCTACTTCTATTTCAATCACGAATGCACTCACCTCCCTTGGGGGCCCCAGGTGGCCCAGAGCCCACATTCCTTTGCCCCAGGTAGGGGGTGGCCGCTTCAGGCTTCAGAAATTTCCCACATTCTTCCCCAAGGTCAGGTGCCTTCATCGAATTGGCTCTTAAATGTCACTGCCAGGCACAGCCCACACTGAAAGGGGGTGGGGTAGGGCCATTCTTGGCTGATCCTGGGGCGTGGGAGCAGGCCAGCCTAGGGACATCTTCTGCACAGAGGAGGAGACAGCACTATCATGTTTACCTCCTTGTGACAACGGGGCAGCTAGTGAAGCCCTGCCACGGGTGTTTGTTCCTCCAGTGGTCACTGATTCTTCCTTGTTGTCTGTGTTTACACTCCCTATATTAAAATGTGGCAAACTGCCCAGACTCGGGCCCTGTCTCCTGCTCTCACCCTGGGTTCATAGAGTGAAATACTGAATCAGGGTCACCACCTCTACAGGGGACAAACCTCCTTCAGACTGCAGGACCAAAAGCATCTTCCCACAACAGGACCTTCCCACAGCATCTGCCCTGGAGGGCTCAGCCAGACAGGCACACTTCACGCAGCGAGGTCCCCCGGGATGGGGGCAGCTGAGAATGCATCTCCACCTGGATGTGGGGCCTCAAGGCTTCCCTGAGCAGGCAGGTGGCCAGCCTGAAGGAAGCATGCCTCCTGCACCTGTCAGAGCTGACCTCCCCTGCAGCCTTGTGGAACAGCCGCACTCCCACAGGTGCAGCCCTGGCAAACACTAAAGCCAGCAGACAGCTCAGGTTAGCAGGGGGTGACTTACCCACCAGTCCAGAGTACTCCTGTAGTTCTGGGCTGCAGGGGGAGAAAGGGGAGGAGACATTGGGGTCACAAGCAGGTAGAAGAAGGGGAGGTGGGCCAGGACCCTGGAGAGATCTGCATGGCAGGCTTCATTTCCCTTCTGGGTAGGGTATTTTTAAAGAGAGAGAGGGACAGTGAGAAAGAGAAAGAATCAATTTTATTTAGTTTTTCATGTGACTTTTGTTGCTCTGACACTTCGTTGCATACATGGTGCTGGGGTTTGAACCCACATCCTCGCACATGCCAGGCAAAAGCTATAACCTCTGAGCAACTGCTCCAGCCCAGGGGTAGGGCTCTTAAGTGATGACAGGATCTCAATATTAAGGGACCAGCAGACTTGGGCTCAAACCCCAGCCACTCCACTCACCTCAGACAAGGTTCCAGATGCTCAGCCCAGAAAACTCATCTGCTAACAGGAATGGAATGACACTGGCTCGCAGGATTGGGCATGTCAAGACTGGTGCAGTGCCTGGAATGTCATGGGGTAACCCCAGGCAGTGATTGCTACTCCCCACCCTTGAACCTGTGGATATGAAGGCAGAGAACTGATCAGAGGAGCCCAGGGCTGACCCCACAGAAACGTACAGGACAGGGCAAGGGAGACTGAATGGGTCTTAGCCTATGACCACTGAAGGCCTAGGAGAGGCCCCATAGCTCCTCTTCCCTGGGGCTGAGAGCTGCTTACTCCCAGAAGCCTCTCCCCTCAGTCTCACAAAGCTGATGCAGTCCCAAGAGGTCAGCCTAGCTGTCAGGACGGGGTGAGACCTGCCTGGCCCAGGCCAGCTGCCATCACCCCAACCTCACAAGTATATCAGGGTTTGGGGCCTTTCCTTTTCCAGGCCATGGTCCTGGACCTGGGGTCTAGGAAAGAGAGCAAGAATCAGCATCAAGAAGCCTGGTGTGGTGGCATACGCCTGTAATCCCAGTGACTCAGAAGGCTGAGGCATGAGGATCTCAAGTTTGAGGTCAGTCTTGGCCACTTAGTGAGATCCTGTCTCAAAATAAAAATAAAAAAGACTGGGATGTAGCTCAATGGCAGAGCACCCCTGACTCCTTGACTTCAATCCCCAGTGCCACTAAAGAAAACAAAAGCTTGAGTGTGAGTTGAGACTGTGAGGTCGTGGGGCTGTTCAGGTAGAGACCTGAAACATGGAAGTAAGTCCTGAACTACCCACGTAGTAGGACATTGGGGAGGATCAGTGTCCCCAGTGCTTCCAGTTCTCCTAGGGCTCCCGGGCAGGGCTCTGATATGCTGGGGACCAGGGCTAGGCAGGGCTTGGGAAAGGGGCCAACAGTGAACCCTCAGCCTGAAGACTTGCAGTCAACCTGCAGACAGAGAGAGAAGGAAACTCAGCCTCCATCAGACCTGCTGGGGTGGCATGTGGGGAGGAGGGGAGACTGGGATCTGTCCCAGCACATCCAGACCTGTTGGCAGGGCCTGAGTCACTCAGGCAGCCAGAAGGGCAGTCTGGGTGGGGAACAGCAGGGGCCTCCCAGAAGAGTGCTCCCTCCGGTCAACCCAGCCCTGCCTCCAGTACCCTCCCTTCGAGGCTGACTGCCCAGAGGAAGTATCCAGGACAGGCCACCTATGCCTCGACACTGTCTCTAGACAACCACCCACCAAGATGACTCTGCCTCCAAAAGCACCCAGAGGGGATCACCATGCTTCCTCAGGGTGCTCCTGCCCTGCACTCTGCCTGCCTCCCCACCCAAAGCTCCTTTTGTTGTCCTGCCTTGGTTATTTTTGTAGCAATTCCAGTTTATTGAAGAAACACTTGGAGTAAATGCTTTAGAAAGATCTAGTGTCTTTGGCTGGTCTGGGGCCTGGCTCTGTCTCCTGCAGGAAGGGCAGGTCCTTTCAGGATCATCCTAGTGAGGAGCCACCCACCTGTACCTGGAGCTGCCACTGGCTGTAACTGGAGTTGGGTCCCTCTGTCTGTTTCTTAGCTGAAGTCAGCCCTAGGCACCCAGACTCGGGAAGACAGGATTTCCCATGAAATCAGTCATTAAATGCCCTCATGGCAGAGACAGGTCACTAACAGGCCTGTTACGTGTCTCTGATTGGTCTCCTTACCTTCTCAGCCGGGGGTGGGGGAGTGAGGGATAGGGGGCAGATGGGGTCAAGGATGGGAAGACCAAGAGATGGCAACCTGGCAGCTGAAGAGAAGGGGCCGAGGAAGGGTCTCTTTCCTTCTCCTCCTTTCCTTCCTCTGATGGCCTTGGAGCTCTCTTCATGGTTTGGCATCCTGGAGTCCAAGTGTGTGACCCTGAACCACCTAGCCTCGGTTTCAATTCACTGAATTACAGGTGTGGTGGTGCACACCTGTAATCCCTGCAGCTCTGGAGGCTGAGGCAGGAGGATCGTGAGTTCAAAGCCAGCCTCAGCAATTTTTAGCGACGCCCTGTCTCAAAATAAAACTTAAAAAGGGCTGGGGATATGGTTCAGTGGTTAGATACCCCTAGGTTCAATCCCTGGTACAAAAAAAGGAAAAAAGAAAGAAAGACAGCCAGGTGGTTTGGTGCACCAACGTGCATGCAGGTCGCATGTGTTCACTGCACAGGCACTCGCGCCATTGACACAGAAGCAGGCAGGGATGGAGCAGCAACAGGGCCTGAGGGAGCTGCGAGGTCCAGGAGCACAGAGCTTCTTCCTGATGGGGAGCTGGAGCGCTCACTCCAAGCATTGCATGGTGCACACGGGTAACAAGGCAGAGCGCCCTGCAGCATTGGTGGAGCTGGAGCCTATGCCATGTTTCAGGACACCAGCCAGCCCACATTTGTCACTATGAGAAGGACCCTAGTGAGGGCAGCTGTCAGAGTGAAGGAAATCCTACACTGGAACTTCTGGGACATGGCGGCTTCAGAGGGATCATTTGTACTTGAAAGGTCAAGGCGGCTTTGGAAGAGAAGGGAAAGGAAAAAATCAATCCCTGCAGAAAGAGCTGGGACCACCTTTGGGGACTGAGAAGTTGACATCCAGGAGTGCTGTGTGATTCTGAGCAGGTCACATCACCTCTCTGGGCCTCAGCGACTCCATTGCCACACAAATGGAGAACTTGAGATGGGAGAGATTGGCATGGCTAATGAGTAAGGGGGCCCTGGGGTCTCTGGGGGGATGGAGGTGTCTCTGCCTGAAGTCAACGGGAGGGTAGGGGGTGGAGCTACAGGTAAAGAGGTCCCAGGGCCTCCCTCCCTGCTGGGGACTGTAAGATTCAATGGAGGAGGCTTCCCCTGTCTGCTCTGCTGTGAGTGGAGGGTGCAGGAAGGCCCTGACCTGGGCCAAGGTCCTGGTAACACGAGCCCCTGTTTCTGCTGGGTCCACACAGCTATCAAATGCTTTTCTGTTGCCTTGGTTCATTTCATCCTCACGGCAAGCCTGGAGAGTGGCCAGGGAGGTGTCATTAGACTCCGCTTTACAGATGAGTGAGCTGGGTCTCAGAAAGATGAGGGGAACTCACTCATGGACTCAGCTGGTGAACAGATGACCCAGGACAAACCCAGGTTTGCTGACAGTGCCACCATCCCCCCCGCCCCATCCCAGTCCCTGGTGACAGGTCCTAAAGAGGGTGAAGCATTATTTCTTCGTACAGACGAAGGTGCTCTTGGGGCATTAGTTTATCCTTAGTTTATCGGCTTCAACGCTTTCCTTGCTCTGCAGGAGGCAGGAGGGAGAGAAGTTTGGAGTTTGGGAAGTAGTGGGGGGTGGATTTTATTTACTTATTTATTTATTTATTTATTTTTAGAGAGAAACAACTTTATTTAGTTTTTCACATGGCCTTCGTTGCTCCAACACTTAGTTGTGTACGTGGTGCCGGGGTTTGAACCTGGGTCCTCGTGCTTGCCAGGCAAGCACTGAAACCCCTGAGCCAAAGAGAGGCATAAAGGGAAGACTAAGCCTCCAGAGCTTCCATTCACATCCTACTTTTTCCCAGGCTGGGTCCTTTAGTGCTAGAGGGCAGAGTCTGGGGATGCAAAGGAACCAGGCACTTATCTGCTCATCAGCCCTGTAGGAATAGCTGCTTCCCAGAAGAGAAGGAGGATTCAGAGCTGAGCGAGACCAGACGGACTCTCCTTGAACACCCCAAAATATATGCCATAGACTGAGATAAAAACAGGTTAAAGAGCGCCTAGCTTGGTAGCTGCTAGATTGGGATGACTATCTAAGGCAGAGCAACTAACTGCCAGGCCACCTTCTCCTGCTCCATGACACATCTTCCCCACACACTTTCCACCCAGCCTAACACCTCTTTAGCCCTCCAGCCAAAAAGCCCTTTTAATTGCCTCTCTTAAGTCCCCCTTGTCCAGCAGCACCTAATCTGCCCAATGACCCAACCCCACGACCTTAGCAACTTGATGGAGAAGGTCAGTGGGAGCTTCTTGGGATTTCTGGCCAATGCTCCCATTAAACAGATGAGGAAACCAGTACCCAGAAAGGGCAGAGGCTTGCCCAAGATCATCATAGCAAGGTCCACTCACCTGGACCCTCAGCTGCAGGGAATGCTTCTACCAAGACACACACACACCTGGAGGGGTTTGGCTGAGGAACCCCGTTCTCTGCTTGTGGCTGGAGAACATGAGGTGGAGGAAGAGGGGTCCCTATGCCATCCTGAACAGAGGGTGCTCTGAAGCCAGAGAGCTGTGCAGGGGAGAGAGAGCACCCAGTGAGAGAGACTAAGACAGTGACAAGGCAGGAAGCAGACACCGCAGACCTGGGTCCCCATTCAGTCTGTTTTACATTTAAATTAATCAAAATTAAATAAATTTCAAATTCACTGTGTGAGTAGGACTAGCCACATTTCAATCACTCGTAGCCACATACTGGACAGTGCAAAAAGAACTCTCCATCATCTTCTGACGGAGCTCTTCTTGATCCTTTGTATAGGTAATATTATTTATTAATTTATTTGTAAGAGTAAGAGAGAGAGAGGAACAGAGAATCAATTTTGTTTATTTATTTTCATCTGTTTTTGTTTTTCGGACACTTAGTTGTGTATGTGGTGCTGGGGTTTAAACCCAGGTCTTCACACATGCCAGGCAAGTGCTCTACTGCTGAGCCACTGCTCCAGCCCTAGGTAATCTTATTTAAAAATATTTTTCCAGTTTCATTGGTACATGTTTGTTATATAAAGTTAAACAAGGATACTCAAATCACAGGTAGTCTTCTTCACCCATGATTAGCTTTTTTTTTTTTTTTAAAGAGAGGGACAGAGAGAGGGAGAGAAAGAGAGAGAGAGAATCGGTTTTATTTAGTTTTTCATGTGGCTTTCATTGCTCCAATACTTTGTTGTATACGTGGTGCTGGGGTTCGAACCCACATCCTTGCCAGGCAAGTGCCACAACCGCTGGACCTCCACTCAAGCCCCCACTAGTAGCATTTGATATGTCTCTCTTCTTCTTTTAGAAGAAAATTCAAATAAGGTACAGTCATTGTAAAAAAAAAATTTAAAAATTCAAATGCTATAGGGGCATCGAGAGTAAAGATGTCCATCAACGCCCCTTCCCAGGGGAAAACAGGTCAGGAGCTCAGCAATTTGTCCTGAGTCCGAGCCCCAGGCCCTCATCCCGTGGGCACTGAGGGGCCCCTTTAACCACAGAACTTCTATTTACTGACATTTGCCTATACTGTTGCTCAAGACTTCCACTTCCCGTGTCTCCTCTTGCACTCACCCAAAACTTTCAGCACAGCTGAGAATCCTGGGGTGAGTCCCTGGCCTCAGAGTGGCCCTCCCAGCCACTTCTCCTTCATTAGTCCCCCAGAAGCTACTGTCCTCTGGCCACCCAGCCCTACTCCCTGCTCCATGCAGCACCACATCAGGGCCCAGGGAAAGGCACAGTGACCTTTTCATCTCACCCACCTCATCATTTCTCACAGCTATGTCTAGACAGTGGCATCAGCAGGGTCATCAAGAGCTGACCCCGGAATCACTAGCCAGTTACATCCCAGCTCCACAACTTATTGTAGTCATGGGATCCGGCACAGCACCTCTCTAGGCCTTGGTTTTCAAATCTGAAAAATGCAGCTAATACTGTCGACCTCAAATTGCTTCTGTGAAAGTGGTGGGGAAGATCCCCCTTCTCCTCTCTCCTCCTAGGGTCTTCTACTGTATTGGAGAATTAAGCTGACACAAGACAGATCAGCAGCCGGGTGCAGTGGTGCACGCCCGTAATCCCAGTGGCTTGGGAGACTGAGGCAGGAGGAGCACAAGTTCAAAGCCAGACTTAGCAATGTAGTGAGGCCCTAAGCAATTTAGCAAAACCCTGACTCAAAATGAAAAATAAGGGCTGGGGATGTGGCTCAGCGGTTAAGTGCCCC
>PVKS010007295.1:0-51623 GCA_004027875.1 Aplodontia rufa | reverse complement strand
CCAACCAGACCCTGGTAGGAGCTGGGTGGCACCCGCATGCCCCAACCTGGAGTTACCCCTGCTCTCTCCAGGTTTCCCTGGGGCCCTGAGAGGGTGCGGCGTCAACAGACCTGCTGGGTGAGAGCAGGCTTGGAAGGAGGGTTAGGAAGGGCGTGGTGGGGAGGGTGCACCTCTCAGGTTTAGGGATGATGACTAGAGAGGGGGCACGCCTGCCAGCTTCCTCGTAATGCCAGACAAGGCAGGGCAACCTCTCCCACAAGCCAGGCCTCGGGGCTCACTGTGTGACCACCACAATCCCTTAGCAAGGTGTGAGCTGAGTGTTGACGGACATCCCCCACAGCCAATGCCAGCTCACCAGTCCTGCCCTGCTGGATGGCAGACTAGGAGGACAAGGGAGCCAAACCCCAATTGTCCCCAGAGCTGTGAGCTCAGGGTAGGGAACCTGCCTTCACAGGCCCAGCTGGCCAAAGACTTTGTGTCCCCCAGCCACCCTCCCCCAGAGGGAGCAGAGGCAGACAATGGCCATGGTGACTCATCAGTGAGCCATCTTCTCATCCCCACCCCTCTGGCCTGGCCCAGCCCAGCAGAGCCCAGCTTGTCTTCCACAGGAGAAGGCCAGTGTTCCAGGGTCGGGGGCTGCAGCCTTCCCCTCTCCTCATCCAACCCTGCTCCCTGTTGCTTCTGCTATGCCACATCCGGGTCCACAGAGCACTGTGACGTGAGGAGGGAGGATTCTGACTGCAGCAGGACTTGGTGAAGGCAGGCAGCCAGCAAGGACCCAGAGCTTGCCCATTCTCCTCCGCCCCCAAGGTGTTACCCACTCTCCCCTAGTCCCAGGGAAGTGTCACTGTCATTTCTTCACTTCTTGGATAGAGTTTGGATCTTGCCTGCAATGATTCTCTGCTGCAACACTAATTATGTGGGCAGTGAGGAGTCCCATTCCAATCCACAGAGGACAGAGCTCAGTGTTAGAAAGTGTTTCCTTTTGTTGAGTTACTGTCCCCTGTAGAATCCAATAGGCAGCACTTCAAGAATTCAACATCCACTCCAAAGCCCACGTTTCCTACATTCTTTGCTCCAAACCAAATCCCTGAGCTCTTTCAGTCCTTCCTCCGAAGACATGGTTTCAAGACCTTTGACAGACAGGGTGTAGCTCAGCCTTAGTGCGCTTTCCTAGCAGGCACAAGGCCCTGGGTTTCATCCCCAGCGCCAAAAACAAACAACAGCAACAAAGACCTTTCAAGAGCTCGGCCTGTGTCCCCTGGCCACGTTCCACTTATTGGGCTGTCTTACAACACAGTGGCTAGATTGGAGCCCAAGACTCCAGCGAAGTCCAGGCCAGCAGAGAGTGGCGATGAACCCTCTCCTGTGGTCTTGCTACTTGCGCTGAACTCAGGTGGTGAAAATCTGTCCAAGTTGAACAGGAACACTTCGGCCCCCTGGCCGGCCTGAACAAGTGCTGCCTGGAGGATGAGGGGCCCTTCCGCCTGCCTGGGAGGAGTTCCTGGCAGATGACCCCCACGGAGGAAGCCCCAGGGCTTAGATGTTCAGACGCAGACTCCTTTGAGGGTCCCATGAAAACTCTGCATCCATTATCTTCTCAGAAACATGCATCTGCTCAAACATTGTGCATGACACCCGGGTCCCTGAGGACCATCAATGGGCCACAGGATAGGAATCCCGATCTGGAAGCTGCACTTTGAGCCTGCCTGCCTGTTCGAACCAGGTCTCAGGGCAAGTTCAAAGTAACCGCCTTTCACTACTCACATTCACGTATATCAGCACAGACAGACCCTAGATATAGATTATCAGGGAACAAACAGGAGAGGCCCCAGAGAAGTCCAGCAATTCGCTCCAACCCACACGGCCAGTCTGGGCAGTCATACAGGCTCTCCTATCGCTGAGGGTTCTCAGAGTTTGCCTACCAACTGGGGACATGGCGAAGAACAAGCTGCCCTTGGCTTGGCTGCAGGGGAGGTTGGTCCCAGGTGCCCTGCAGGCTCTTGTGGCTGCTTGGTGTTTGCATCAGGCTATGTCTCCACCCTCTCCACCTCAAGGGTGGAAAAGGGGCTAGGTAGCCAACTGTGGCCTGTGAGGGAGGAGGAACAAGGGGCAGGGTGGGCAGCAACTAGGCCTGGCTTCTGAACCTCAGGAACTCAGGGGACCGAGACAGCCCCTGGCCCTGGCTTGTCCCGACTGTAGACACAATTTGGCAGGAGCCTGCACCCAGGAGAATAACCTGCAGCTCGGGGGAGCCAGCCATAGACGCATCGGCGTGCGTGAGGTTTATATGCGGGTATTAGGCTTGACTCCACCAGGTCGGTTTTCAGTTTCCAGGGAATACCTTCTCCATGAATTCCTCTCAACTTGACTCAGAAAACTCTGCACAAAGCTTTTCCACAGTCCACGGCTGAGGACCTTGCTTCCTCCCTCAACCCTGTGTTCAGTCCCCACTCAAGTGCTATCTTGTTCTCATTGGATTTTGAGGACTATGCTCCTGGCAGCCGGGAGCCCTGAACTCAGCTCTATTTCACCCCTGGCAAAAAGGTTCCAGATGAGGCTTATTCAGTAAGCTCTTTGCTCCAGAAGCCATGAGCTGTCTTTTGCCTCTCTTTGTTCTGAGACTTATTCCAAGTCCAAAATGTCTGTGGCCAAAGGAAGGCCAGCTGTCCCAACTCCACCATCAGGGCCACCGCGTCTCCCTGTAAGGTGGAAGCCAATACCAGCTCTTAGACACCACCTGAGAAGCATCTGAAGCATTTACAGTGGGTAAAGGAGAAGGTTCAGGAATGAAAAATGTTATTTTTATGTCTTTTCCAAACCAGATAATTTCTTTTTTGCTAAAAACAGTTGGCAAGACATCCAGGGGGATGATTCTCCAACCTGCCTGTGTGCAGCCTGGGTTTCAGTTTTTACCACGGTAAACTGCTGAGCTTTCGTGTTGGTTTTATCTTCTCCAGTGCCCTTCCAGGCCCTGGAGGGCAGGGACCACGCATTCTGTTCGATTCTAGATCCCCAGGCCCCAGGCCCATACCAAGTGCACAGCAAATGCTCAGTACGCTTTAAAGACAAAGCAAGCACCAAGTCAGCCCCCCACCCCCCTCACAGCCTGATTTCTAGGGCACTGGCTCTTGGGGAGAGAGGAACTCAGAATTTACATGCTAACCCAGGACAGACCAGCATGGGCCTTCCTCCCTCACCCCCTCTGGACTGCTCCTGAGGCCACTCATTTGCCTCTGTTTACTTCCAGGCCCAATCATGCCTATTAGGCCTTCCTGCCACCTGGCCTAAAGCCCCCACCGCCCCAGCTGTAGCTCTGTATGGCCCCAGCCAGGCCTCTTACCGTCACACCCCTATGTAACCACAGCTATTCTTAGCAGGGCATGAGGGGCACCGGATGACCTCACTGCCTCATGGTTTGACATCCTCCAGGGGCACTAGTCCTCCCAGACTCTGTTCCTACTGGCCCTGCACCCACCCAGTGTCACTTCCTCCTTTTAATAATAACACTGATACTCTGTGTGTTTTTTTTTGTTTTTTTTTTTTTACCGCTTCCTGTGTTTTTCTGCTCCTCTGCTCATCCTCCAGCTCCCTGGGTTTCTTTGAGTGTGGGTGAGTCTTGAGTTCAACTAAAGGAAGATCATTACCCTAGCTGTAAGCTCTTGGTCCTAAGTATTTAGAGGCCTGCCCTCTAGGTCCCTTGACATGTTCACCTTTCTTCTAGCTGTCCAGAATGGGAAATTCTCCATCCTGCCCAGTGTCTGACCCACATTCTTCCTATGCTGTAACCTAAGTCTTCTGCTATCAGGCTTGCCAGATTTAGCAATTTTTTTTTTTTTTTTTAAAGAAAGAGGGGACAGAGAGAGAGGGAAAGAGAGAAGCAATCTTTATTTAGTTTTTCACGTGACTTTCATTCCTCAGACACTTGGTTGTGTACGTGGTGCTGGGGTTTGAACCCGGGTCCTCGCACTTGCCAGGCAAGCGCCGTAACCGCTGAGCCACTGCTCCAGCCCCAGATTTAGCAATTAAAAATACGGCTTACCATTTAAATTTAAGTTTCATATAAACAATGAATGACTTTTTAGTTAAGCATGTCCCATGCAATAGTATAATAAAACGTTATTCATTGTTTGTTTGAAATTCAAATTTAACTGAGCATATTTTATTTTGTCTGGCAACCCTACCTGAAACATTCCTTCTCACAAGAGCAGCTTTTATTTTTTATTTTTTATTTTATTTTTTAAATGCTGGGTCTGGTGGTGTGCACCTGTAATCCCGAGGGCTCAGGAGGCTGAGGCAGGAGGATTACAAATTCAAGGTCAGTATCAGCAACTTAGCAAGATCCTAAGCAACTTAGCAAAACTCTGTCTCAAAATAATAAAAAAAAAATTAAAAATTAAAAAGGGCTGAGGATGTGGCCCAGTGGTTAAGTGCCTCCAGATTCAATCCCTGGTAAAATGAATAAATTAATTAATAAACAAATAAAAATTAAATAAAAAGGGATGGTGCATATAACTCAGTGGTGGAGCATTTGCCTAGCATGCACGAGGTCCTGGGTTTGATCCCCAAATCACAAGAAAAGAAAGCGATTAAAACAAATATTTAAAATATTTATTAATTTCTTTAAAAGTAACAGTAAAATGTTTACATAAATAAAATATTTTAATGAAAAATAACCATATTTCAAAAAAAATAATGAAAGAATTGCATTGCTTTATCCTTGTGTGTGTGTGTGTGTGTGTGTGTGACCCAGGATGGAACCCAGGGTCTTGTGCTTGCCAGGCAAGCATTCTACCGCTGAGTTTCATCCCAATTCTTTTTGTTTGTTATTTGAGATAGGATGTCATAAATTGTCGAGGCTGGCCTTGACATTGTAATCCTCCTGCTTTAGCTTCTGAGTAGCTGGGATTACAGATGCGGGCCACTGCACCTGACTTTGTTCTCTTTTTTTGCCATTTTGTTTTTCTTTTGTAGTGCCAGGGATCAAACTCAGGGCCTCATACACGTTAGGTATGCATTCTTTCGCTGAGTCTCCATTTTTAATTGTGGTCAAACTGCATATCATTTACTATCTTACCATTTTTTTCAACCTTACCTTTTTAAGTGCATGGTTAGGTAGTGTCAAGGACATTCACATTGTTGCGCAGAGTAGGATCCTTATGCCATCTGCATTCAGCCTGTTTTAATATCACACTGTGAAACTTCTGGAAAATTCCACTGTACACTCCTAAAAGAATGAGAGTGGAAAGGGAAAATAATATTTTTGTGCTTTGGTAAAATGGTTGTGAGCGCGTGTACCCTCTGAAAAGGTTTGTGGGACCCTGCAGAGGTTCCTGAGCCACACTTTGAGAATCAGTACTCACAGGAAATGCCAGAGATTTCCACTGTGATCAGTATCATTTTTTCCCCAGATTAATTTATATGTGTCTATATGTTCACATACATATGATACATGTAGATATATGTACACATAGATATGTGTTTATACATATATGTACATATAGATGCGTATATATACATATATGCACATGTAGATATCTATATATACATATGTTTTGGGGAGGTACAGGGGATTGGACCTGTGTGCTCTCCCACTGGGCTATTCCCCAATCATTTTTATTTTCAGACATGGTCTCGCTAAGTTGCCTAGGGCTTCACTAAGCTGCTGAGGCTGGCCTTAAACTTGTGATCCTCTTGTTCCAGCCTCCTTAGTTGCTGGAATTACAGGAATGTGCCACGGTGCCCAGTCATACATAATTTCAAGTTGGTTCTTATTTATAAGTAGTAGGGTCAGGAGCATCTGAGGCTGAATCTTCCTTAGAACTAGAGTAGGGATGAAGAGATGGATGTAAAACAACTGTCCCAAAGGCTGGAGCGGTGGCTCAGTGGTTGCAGCGCTTGCCTGGCACGTGTGATGACCCAGGTTCAGACCCCAGCACCACGTACACAACGGAGTGTTGGAGCAACGAAAGCCACACGAAAAACTAAATAAAATCAATTCTCTCTCTTTCTCTCACTGTCCCTCTCTCTAATAAAAAGAATGTCCCAAAGAGCATGGGCATGGGTTGTGTGGTGAACCATGCTGGCAGCTGAGAGAGAGAGAGCAGTTCTGCCTCCCCTGGAAGATTTAAGACATGCAAAGGAAACCAATCCCAGCAGGCTGTGGTGACTCACACCCAGCTACTGTCAAGACTGAAGCAAGCAGATTGTAAATTCCAGGCCAGCCAGGGCAATTTAGTGAGATCCTGTCACAAAATAGAAATTTAAAAGGGCTGGGGATGTAGCTCAGTGGTAGAGTACACCTGACTTCAATCCCCAGAACCACAAAAGCAAGCCAGCTAGCCACTTCCTTCAGGAGCAAGAGCAGCAGGAACAGTGAGGATGGCAGCTGGGAACCCTGGTTTCTTGGGAACCAGGGTCAGTCAATGGGCCTGCGGCCTGCTGCCACCTCCCCGAGCATGCTGGCAAGTGAGGGTGCTGACGGACTCTGCTGCTGGCCTTCTGGCACACGCCTGCACTCATGCTAACCCTCACAGGCATGACCTGCCATGGCTAGGGGAGAGCAAGGCCAATGAGGGATGCTGGAGTCCTCTCTAGTGTTTCCCAAGGGGTCTCAAGTAAGCTGCTGCCGCAGGCCCTAAGCATCCAGAGACCCAGTTAGGATAGATAGCTCATTCCTTGACTGGCCCATCCAGACCATTGAGTAGGGGCTGAGAAGAGCCTGTGGTCCAGCCTGTGTCCAACAAAGACCCCATCACTACCAGCTCCAGTGGGGCCGGAGCGTCTTGCTACACCTTGCACAGACCCACACCCCCAGCACATTCACTTCTCTCCTGTTCATGGCCATCCTGTAGGTGTTAGTTTATAGCCCCAACTTTATTAGACATACATTCCTAGAGGGAGGGGGACCCTGCCTTAATTGCCTTTGTATTTTCTATGGCACTTAGAACAATAGGAAGCTCTCAGTGAATGGGATGGGTTTATTAGGGGATGGGCTTTCACTTGCTTGACTCGCAGATGCCCCTTTATAAGGGTCTGGGGAGAGGGCAGCAGGCGGAGGCTCTTCATTAAACATTTATTGAGTATCTGCTCTTACTCTTAAGTGCTCTTCGGTGTTGTTTTACTTACAAAGCATGTTCATGGGGTGTCTCATTTAATCCCTGCAGCAACACATGGGTGTGAGTGGACTGTGAAAGTGACTCTCTAAGTGCTTCCTGGAAAAAAGAATGTGCTAACCCAGGGAGGTTGTCATTGTGGTATTAAAGGTGTGTGGGCTAGGAGTGGTGGCACACTCCTGTAATCCTGGGGACTCGAGAGACTGAGGCAGTAGGACTGCAAATTCCAACTTAATAAGACCCTGTTTCAAAATTATGAAAGGGATGAGGATCTAGCTCAGTCATAGAGCACCCCCTGGGTTCAATCCTCAGGATTGGAAAAAAAGCACAAGGTGCTTTGGTTTGGAAAGGTGTCCTGAATGTGGGTACCTGGCCCAGAGGCTACCACCATGAAAACCCCTGGACTGGGTTTCCTCACCTAGCTTCCAGGCTGTCCTGGACCTTCTCAGAATGTGGGCTCCCCTTGTGTGAAGTTGTTCCTGGCAGTGACTGTGCCTGTCAGGAATCCCAAGTTGCTGGGGGTATCAGCAACCCTAAGTGTCTGGTTGGTTTGGCAGCTGTTAGGTTTCCCACTATAAATCAATGAACTGGCATCTTAATTGAATCCAACTAATCTCCTGGAGATATGTAGCCATCTAGTCCTGTTTGTGAGCAAGATTTCTGATCAGCAAAGAGAGGCTTATCTTTTTTTTTTTTTTTTTGAGAAAGAATCAATTTTATTTTTTAATCTGGCCCTTGTTTCTCCAACACTTAGTTGTACATTTGGAGCTGGGGTTTGAACCTGGATCTTTATGCATGCCAGACAACCACTCCAACTGCTGAGCCACCACTCCACCCCAAGGAAGGTTAAACTTTTAATGGAGAAAGGTGTCAAGGTGAGCCAGGTCACCATGTGAGGCCCTGTGGAGGGTGAGCCAGCTCTCCCCACACCACCTTGCCTCTCCAATGGTTTTCTATTTGTGGGGGACTGGTCATGGGGATGGGAGGCAAAGGAAGCCAGGAGTCCCTTATGGGAGGTGAGAAGCCCTAAAAGAGGCTGGCCTGCTGCTCAGTATGACGTTGCTACTAAGCAGAGTCCTGCCTGATGGATACAGTGAAGTTGATGGTGACAAGTGATTGCAGCCAGGGATCCCAGAATGACACTCTGCAGGCCAGGCCCAGAGGGCCCTGCAAAATCCAGTCGGGAAGCTTTGAAAGGTCATTCCACCCTTTTCTTGGCTTCAGGGAGGTCATGGGTCAGTCCTGTGCAATAGCTGAGTGACCCGCAGTCCAGAGCCCAGTTCGGTGTGGCGTGGAGCTCTTGAATTCTGATCCTGGGGAAAGGGAAGGGAGAAGGGGGCGTGGGTGCTGACTGGGTCCTGAATTCCGAAAGCATAGCTGAACACTTCCACCAGGAAGTGGGGACTTAGCTTCTGGGGCTGGGAAAATCCTGGCCGGCAGAGTGTGTTTATCAGGGAAGCTGAGTCAGACAAGGGACCTCCTAAAAAGCTCAGCTATTTCTAGAATCCCATCCGGTCAAATCCAACCCTAGACTCTTTCCTCTTCTCAGGGGAATTCCTTTGGGGGAGAAGGGCAAAGGGCAGAGATTGGCCCTTTGCTAGAGGCCCGAAACTGAACTCTTGAGTTTTTGCCCATTTATGGACTTGAAGCCCCCTCCCCCAGCTAGGATGACTCATGCCCCCAGCTTATCCTAACAAATGCCCCTGGAAAGTGGAAATTGGAGAAACTGAAGAGGAGGGATTAGCTCCAGAAGGGGGCTAGAGGCTGGAGAGAGAAGGAGGAATGCTAGGGAATTACTCTGGGAGGAGATGGGTGAGGGGAGGGTTTCAGAGTGAAAGAAGACACAATGAGAAAGGTCTGTGTCCCAGAGAGAGGACGCATGCTGTGCCGCAGCCCCTTACCAGCCCTCATCTTCAGTGATTCCCCACCTTCAGTGTGATTAGAATCACTCGCCACACTTGTGGAAATGCAGAGTCCCAACCTGGCATGCTGCACTCAGGCTCCCCAGAGACCTGAAGCAAGGAATTCTGAACCAGGAAGACTGGGAAGGCCTCCCACAGCCTGGGGGGCCTCTGCCCTACAAGGCAAGTCATGACCCCTCTGCAGGGGCGCTGGGGGGGCAATGTCAGGGCTCTGGATCAAGGGTGACATTTCTACCTTTCTTATGAAATCTGCACATGCCTTTGAAGAGGTGCAACCATAGAGTTTCGAAGCTGGAGGGTCTAGGTGAAGTCTTAGTATAACCCACTGGTGTACAGATAGGGAAACTGAGTCTCAGGAAAGTTAGACCGTGTGAAGGATCTTCTCCCCCCACCCCCTGCAACTTTATCCTCCTATCCCTAAAAGAAATCCTCTTGAACTTTATCAGGAGGAGAAAACAGGTCCCAGCCTAGTGAAACATGCCTCCCCCTCCCCTCCCCACCATCCCCACAGTCATATCAGACAAGCTTTCCGAGAGTAACCCATCACTTTGGAATGAATAGCTTTCCTATCCAGTGCAATCCTAGAATCTTTACAGCGGGAAGGGACTTCAGACATCAACTAGTCTAATTCTCTGCCCAAACCAGAAACTCCTTCTGGCAACAACTCCCAGATCTTTATCTCTAGCCCAAAAGTTTCCTCAAACTCCAGACTCCTTATACCATTTATCTGCACTGGGAGGGCTACCATCCCGAAGCCCAAGAGTTTTCCCTACACCTCCTCTTCCTGCAAGCCTCCCCTCCACAGCTAAAGGGCATTCCATCCTTCAAGTTCTTCGGGCCAAAGGCCATGGAGCTGTTCTTCCTTGCTTTTCTTCTTTCACAACCCTTATCCAGTCTATCAAGAAAGCCTGGTGGCTCCCCGCTTCAAGATACGTTCCCAAATGTGACTACTCATTTCTTTACTGCCAAGCCTCCAGTCCAAGCCCCAAAACCTCTTTGCGGAATTGGTCTAGGTCCCCTTTCTTCCAACTGTGAGCCTACCACTGCTTTTCCCAAAAGGTAGTTGAGAGCAGATTTTAAAAAAGTGGGGAGGGGGTGTTGGAGTGGTGGCTCAGCAGTTGGAGCATTTGCCTGGCATGTGCGAGGACCCCGGTTCAAACCCCAGGACCACATACAACAACTAAGTGTCAGAGAAATAAATGCCAGATGAAGAAATAAATAGAAATAAATAAAATTGATTCTTTCTCTCACTCTATCATTCCCTTTAAAAAAATCTAAGTTATATATCACCTGCTTTGATCAAAATATACCAGTGGCTGGGCTGGGCCTGTGGGTCAGCGGTTTCAGTGCTTGCCTGGCATGCACAGGGACACGAGTTCAAACCCCAGCACCATGTACACAATGAAGTGTCTGAGCAACGAAAGCCATGTGAAAAATTAAATAAAATTAATTCTGATTTTCTCTTTCTCGCCCTCCCACTGTCCATCTCTCTTTTAAAAAAAATATATACATATATATACACACATATATACACACACACATATATATGTACACACACATATGTATATATATGTACCAGTGGTCTCTATTTCACTCAGAATAAAAGCCATAATTCTATAAAGGCTCCCAAAAAACCCACAGAATCTATTTTCCCACCCCAGTTACCTTTCCTGACTCCATCTTCTGCTACTCTCATTTACTCTGCTCTAGCCTCACGGATTGTGCTAGAACTTGCTTGACCTGCTCCAGCCTGAAGACCTTCACGTTGGCTGCTCTTCCACCTGGGACACCGTTCCTCCAGATAGCCACAGGGCTAGAAATTTGATTCCCTATCCCCTTCAGCCTTGCACCCCACCTTATTCTTTAGTATTTTCCTAATACTTAGGACCTTTTAATGTACTACATAATTTACTTCTTTTTTGCTTTCTATTGTATCGTATTACAGTACTGGAGATAGAGCTCAAGGGATTGAGCTCACTGTAGTAGTGAGCCAGTGAGAATTATTATATTATTTTATTTTATTTTTTGGTACCATTGACTGAACCCAGAGGACCTTGACCACTGAGCCAAGTCCCTACTCCACTTTTGTGTTTTTATTTTGAGACAGGGTCTCACTAAGTTGCTTAGGGCCTTGCTAAATTGCAGAGTGAGGCTGACTTTGAATTTGTGATCCTCCTGTCTCCCAAGCTGCTGGGATTACAGGTGTGCACCACTGTGCCCTGGCAAGCTTTTTTTTTGAGAAAGGGTCTTGCTGAGTTGCCCAAGCTGGCCTCGAACTTGTGATCCTCCTGCCTCAGCCTCCTGGGTAGCTGGGATTACAGGCATGCACCACCACTCTTCATTATATCTATCACTGTCTTTATCTTCTTCCACTAGAATAGAAGCCCCATGAAGGTAGAGGTTTTGTCAGTTTTGTTCACAAGTGTGTCTCTAGATCCCAGACAGGGTGCACTGCAGGTGTTGGTTAATACTTAGGGAATGAATAAATGAATGAACACTTTCGGCAGGTGATAGCTTGTTAAGCAGGATCCTGAGTTCCAGTTGTCTCTGCACAGTGGATTTGCTCCAAGCCATGGCCTGTATATTTATTCTCTTTTCCAGAAGGCTACCCATGTCATCTGCTCTGTGGTTCCCACCCACTTCTGCTTTGAAAGTGCAGCTGGTAGAATGGGGCGGCGGGGGTGGGGGTGGGAGGTGGGGGAGAAGTGAAGGGAACATGTTGATAACAGGGGCATGTTAGCATGTTGCCAAGAGTTTACTCCCTCCACACAGAGAAGTCCGGACACTACCTAGTGAAGGGGTTTCTGCTCAAGGACAGCTTGGTCTTGCCTCTGGAAGGGGCTGAGAACAGGGAGAGTTCAGGAGTTCAGAAGGCTTTTCCTATCTCTCGAAGTTGCCCTCCCCCATTATTGTCTGGGTTTTTCACATTCCCGAAGCGCTGATGTAGCACTAAATATTCCCGCAGTCCGGCCTTCTCCCCCAGGGCCCCGCGTCATCACAGTCATCGCGGAGCTGAGCCTGCTTTCTGGAATGTTTTTGGTATGAAGGATCCTGGCAGGTGAAGGAAAGGGCTGGGCCCATGGGACCCAGGCCCCCAAGTCTAGGCCTCTTGGGAATCGAGATCAGATACCCTTTTCCTACTCAGATTCTTCTTTGCCAGCAGGCTTCTCCCACATCCACCCCCACCCTACCCCACCCCCGCATCCTGCCTACCCTGCGACCCTCACCCTGGCTTCCAGGTTAAGCAAACAGACCACATTCTTGGGACCAAACACCTTTGCCTTGCCTCTCCATCCGTGGATACCCATCTCCCCCAGGGTCTGCTGAGGCAGTGCGGATGGCCTTCAAGGCTGTGTCCTCTCCCTCCCTATCATCCCACCCTTGGTTCTCTCCCTGCTGCACTCTATGACCTCCACTTTCTTCCTATACCCCCTCTGCAGTTCTTCCCTGCTCCCCCACACTGTCCTTTCTAGCTCCCTGTTGGGGCTTGCAGAGACCAGGGGAGAGTGTTTCCCGTAGAGGGAATTGCTACATTTCTCATTCCTGGCAAAGAGCGTGGCATGTAATAGATGCTTAATAAATATTTGCAGTTCCATTCGCTTCTATTCTTTTACCCAGTTCTCCGAATCCAATCCAGTTCAAATGAGTCTCCCTACCTACCGAGACTTGCCATCATCCCACAGACCTGGGCTTGAGGTCTGGTTTTCCCACTTGCTAGCTAGACAAGTTATTTAATGTTTTTAAGTCTCCATTTCTTCCATAAAATGAGAAGGATAAAAATAGTACCAAACTGACAAGGCTGTAACAACGTGAGCGTGAAATGAGGTAACACACGCAACACGCCTGACACGTAAGCATTTAGTAGCGGGAGCCCCTATTATCTCCCAGGATGCAGTTCTTCTCTCAGCCAAAGCCCACTTCAGCATACTCCTGACAATTTCTCATGGAGTTTAACTTATTTGTGCTGCCTTGCCCTCCAGTCTGCAACCTCCCCCAGGCTGAGTCTGCTTATTTGTTGCACCAGCGATGCAGAGCCTCCACAGAGCTTAGCACACAGTAGCGCCTGAATCGTGAGTGGAATGAATGAAAGTGATGCAGGGGTTTTTGAGATGAGGCCGGATTCTCTGCTCCCACTGGCAAATGGAGTCTGGGCCACTACAGATTCCAGCAGCCAAAAGAGCCCACTTCTAGTGTTTGCAGCCATTCCCAGTTAAAACTGGAAATTTGGACTGGCTGCAGACACCGAAAGTGTCTGCAGCGGAAAGCTCCCGAAAGTGTTAGCAGCTCCCCAGCTAAAGCTGGGTGTTGCAGCTCTTGGTGTGGTGGAAATTCACCCTGGGAATTCAAATTGCTCCACTCTTCTGGGTCCTTGTCGCATGAATTTTAAGAATAAAATCCACGGACAACCACGGAAGGGGGAGTAAAAGGAGTAGGATTTATGTAGCAAGAAGAGCAGAGACTCCGCAAGGCAGAGGGGCACCTGGAAGCAGGACACTGTCTAATGGAGGTTAGGCCAGGGGTTATATAGATTTGGGGTATGAGCATAATTAACATTCATGCAAAGCACACGTTGAGAAATGCATCTACATCATTGGTTGAACCCTATGCAAAAAAGGCATTGAAACTTAGTACCAAAGTCATTGGTTAAAATCAATGAAAACAAAAGGTGGCACTAGTTCCCACCTGTGACCACCCCCATCTCTTAGTTGGGACAAAGTTGAGGGCCGTGGTCTTTTTGCATTTGAAGGCCCTGAGCATGCCCTGTCAATCACTCTCTACCAGCTAGCTCTTAGAGGGGGCCCTTTTTCCTGTCGAGACGACCTAGCCATTTTACTGTCTCACCTAAAACTGTCTCAAAAGCTCGCTGCTAATTCCACAGCAGAACTCTGCACTTTTTTTTTTTTTAAACAGAGGGTCACGGAGCAGGGGGCGGGGAATCAATTTCAGTTTTTCGCATGGGTTTCATTGCTTCCACACTCCATTGTGTATGTGGTGCTGGGGTTCGAACCTGCGACCGCAGAGCTACTGCACCAGTCTCGAACTTTTTTTCTTTTTTCTTAAAGAGAACAATTTTTATTTATTTTATCTGGTTCTGATTTCTCTGAAACCCAGTTGTGTATGTGGTACTGGGTTCCAACTCGGGTCCTCGCACATGCCAGGCAAGCACTCCAACCACTGAGCCTAGCCCCATAACTGCACTTCTTGAGGGTAAAGATCCACCCCTGTATTTTTTTTCCCAGTGTTTTCCTAGAGCCTAACCCAGAGTTCCAGCACTCAGTAGGACGGACCTCTAGAGATTTCACACCTAAACACCCAGATGTCGCCTAGGCAATTTCTTGTTTGTATCTTGACCCCACAGTTGCCTTGCACTCGGTCTAGTCCCCAGAATCAGTGACTCTTCCAGCTCTTCAGGTGCACAGAATGAAGGGCTGAGATTCTCCACTGAGCAGACAGCAACAGACAGCGGAGACAGGTGTGAGAGGAGCAGGGATCTGGAGCCGACCAGAATTGGGGCTATTTGGGGGCTGTGAATCCTAAGCAGGACTGGACTGCGAAGGGAGCCTGCTTAAAGCCAGAGCCAGCCAGCGGCCAGCCTGCCCTTTGTCCTCATCCTCCCTTTCATCCCCAGTTGGCGCAGCCCGGGCAGTTTCTCAATGGAGCTGGCCTGCGGGAATGCTCTGCAGGGGGTAGAGGGGGCTGGCGGGGTGGGGGGTGGACATTCCTCGCATTCTTCACTTCCTCCCTGAGTCTGCAGTGGGGGTGGAGGGAGGAGAAGCTGCCCAGCACCAGAGGAAAGGGGATTTCTTTAGAGGGAGAGAAAATAAAGTCTGTGGATCTTCAAGCAGCAGGGGGCAGGGTGTCTAGCAGGTGGGAGAGGGGAGGGAGTAGGGAGAGAGAGGGTGGGGGTGGGGCTGGATAATCTGCCAGACCCAGTTCTTCCTTTAGAACTACAGGCAGGAAGAGCTCAGGGCTTTCCCACTAAGTGCTTCAGAAGGGTCAGGCTAGAGCAGCTGGTGCAGAGGTAACGGGAGATTCGGCAATCTTAGAACTTGGGAGTTATTTTTTTTTGTTACTATTATTTTGTGGTGTTGGGGATCTAGTGTGCATGCTGGGCAATTACCCTACCAGCAGGCCACGCCCCCAGCCCTTTTGTCTAGTTTGGATCAAGCAGTTTCTCTGTGTTCCCCCTGTATTAAGAGAAGGCCTGGAGACCTGTGCCCCACCCCCCACATCCCCACAGAGAACGACAGGGAACGTTTTCCAATCTCCATCTTAGTTTTAATGGAGTGTTTATTTTCTGGCCAGAGGAGGGGGACAGCATCAGAATGTGGAGTGACGGGGCTCATCTCCAGACAGTGCAATACAGCAAAACGTGTGGGTTTCTAGAAGGGCCCCTCCCTGGATCTGTGGGGAATCATCCCAAACACACCTCTCTGGAAAATTAAGATGGCATGGTAGATTTACCCAGAACATGGCATTCACATATTGAAAACAGCACAATTCGCTTTTTAAAAAAACAAAAACAAAAAACACAGTTGATAACAGAAAAATAAATAAGGACATTCTAGAGTCCTGAAAGTCCAGAGAAATAGATGCATCCTTATTCTAGACTTCCGGAGCAGCTTGGAGGCAGAAGTTCCAGTCTTTGAGGTCCCAGGTGGGGTCCAGAGGAGTCTGGGCCCCTTGAGATGAGCCAAGTAGTGGCCTGAGCCTTTTCAAGTCTTTTAGATTCATAGCAGCGACTCCAGGAGGCTCAGGCCAGATTTGGAGGATGGGAAAGGGGACAGAACCTTTGGGGAAACTGAGGCTGTGTTCTCTTTCTCCTAGATAAATAAGGGAGGGTTACTCCAGATCACTCCCAGGATGCCCTAGGTACTTTAGGGGTGTCCCGTTCTAGCCCCAGTGGTTGGTGGGGATGTGAACTTGGTCCATCCCCACCTTGGCAGGGAATGAGTTAGCTATACTTGAAAGGCACCCCCTCAGGTGCTGTGGAAGAACTTTCCAGGTCTCTGCTGCCCCACTGAGGGTACAAAACACAAGCAATCTGACTCCGACACGGCCCTTCCCATGTCCCTCTACTTCTCTACTCTTCCCCCTCTATTAACTTCCAGGTTCAAGGGGACAGAAGACATCGAACTCTTGATGTACACCAAGTGCCCACTTCTCTCCCATCCGCCCTCCCCAGCACTCTACTGCAAACCATCTCAGTCTTCCGAGCTGGGATGCTGGTCCTGGCAGGCAGGAGAGGTGCAAGCCAGCTGTAGCTTAAGCCCGCCCAGGCTGGGGCAATGCCCACTGACCCTCAGCTGAGCTTTGAGCAGACCCCCAGTGCCTGTCGGTAGGTCTGTGTCACCTCCTGGCAGTCTGACAGAGAAAAGCAGCTATCGCCCAGAGGGTCCTGCCGCCAGCGCCTCAGGCAGCTGCCAGGGCCCTCTAAGGGGCGCTCCTCAAGACCCATAAGGTTGTCCACAGACACACAGCCCCGCAGCGGGGGCTCAGGGAGGCGCTCAGGAAGGTCCAGCTGGTCAAAGGACTCGGAGGACAGGATGCTGTCCTCACTCACAGCCCCGGAGGGGCGGCTGGCCTGGGCAGGGGATGGAGGGGAGGCCAGTTCATCCAGGGAGCCAAAGGTGGTGGGGGCCTTAAGCTCCAAAGCTGTGCGGGAGAACTTGCCGTTGAGTTTGAGGATGCCCTTGCGCCGAAGGAGCAGCCCTGAGGTTTCAGGGGGCTTCTGCTCCACAGGGTCCCCACTCACAAACACGTCACCCGCATCCAAGAGCTCTCCAGACTCACTGGGTTCTGGAGAAGAGTAGTAGCCAGATTCACGCTGCCGAGGTTTCTTGAGAATGCCCCTTCTGGGGAGCAGCGGTGCGACACGCCCTGGATTGTCTGCAGCTGGGCTGAACTGCTGAGGGTCCTCCTTCACCCCCTCGGAGGCCGACACCTTCTTTTTGAGGATGCCCTTTGGCAGTTTGAGGTTGCTCTTGCCAGGGCGAGGGGAGGTGTCAGGAGGGTCACCCTGGAGAGACTGGGCCATGTCATTCTCCTTGCGGGACTTCTTGAGGGAATGCTGGCGCTCCAGGCCCCCAGCAGGGCTCCCCCCAGGCACGTGCTGCTTGAAGAAGCTGCAGACTTTAGCCCCGTTCTCCAGGAAGGGGCGGGAGGATCTCCGGAGCCAGTCGGCCATGGAGGCCCGGGCAGAGTCACTGCTGAGGTGTCCACCCTCGCGCACAGCCTCCTGCTCCCCCACACGGGTGGCATAGCCCCAGTTGACCCACCAGTGACTGGCCACATCCTCCAGTGTGGCCCGGCGGGTAGGGTTCACCATTAACAGCCATCGGATTAGGCCACAGGCATCTGGGAGACAAAAGACAGGAAAGAGTCTTATTTTGGCAGCTGGGAGATGGGCACCCCAGAATCCCCTCTCGTTTGCTCCCATCTGCTCTGAGACATTGCTTGTTCCTGCGTCAGAGATGCACATTCCCACCTAGGGCTCCACACCCCATGGCCCATGTTGGCTCTCTTGGCTGGCTTCCCCGGATGGACTGTGCCAGCTGCCTCTGTCCCATGACCCCTCCTTATCCCTGTTTGTGTTAGTATGTATTCTTCTTCTTTCCACTGAAATTTAACCCTCTGAGGGTAAAGACTGTGTTCAAAGGTAACTAAGGCCCTCAGACACTTCTTCCTGCCTTCTGCATCTTATGCAAAACGAAAGGTCAGATTTCTTTCTTTCTTTCTTTCTTTTTTGATACTGGGGATTGAACCCAGGGCCCTTGAGCATGCTGGGCAAGTGCTATACCCCTGAGCTACACATCCCAGCCTCTTTTATTTTTTATTTTGAGACAGTCCCATTAAGTTGCTTAGGGCCTGGCCAGGCGTGGTGGTGCACACCTGTAATCCCAGTGACTTGTGAGGCTGACCCAGGAGGATTGCAAGTTCAAAGCCAGCCTCAGCAACTTAGCAAGACCCTGTCTCAAAATAAAATATAAAAAGAGCTGGGGATGTGGCTCAGTGGTTAAGCACCTCTGAGTTCAATCCCTGGTACCAATAAATAAATAAATAAATAAAATAATAATAATAAAGGTTGCTTAGGAACTCGCTAAATTGCTGAGAAAATCTCGAGCTTATGATCCTCCTGTCTCAGCCTCCCAAGTCGTTGGGATTATAGGGATGCACCATTGTGCCCAGGTTCTGAAGATGAGGACAAAAGCAACAGGATATGAGACAACTACAGCAAAGAGGATCTAAGTTAGACCTCAAGTAGTTCTTCCCAAATATGACCAAGCATGCCCACAGGGAAGGAAAAGATATTCCCTCCTTCTTCAGAGGCCTGAAACACTGCAGAAAGACAGTGAAGGTCACCCTAATCTACCATGGGTCATGATGGATGGTGGCCCTCTTTACATTAACAGCACTGCTTAATCCCTGCAGCAGGACTGGGTGACGCACACCTGGGCCTGGCTTAGATCACCTATAGCTTTCACTCACCAGAGGGCTGGGGTGGCTCCCGGTAGGCCCCGTCGCTGATCTGCTTCACCAGCATCTTGTGATCATGCCCGTCGAAGGGCATGGTGCCATGCACCAGGATGTACAGGAGGACACCCAGGGACCAGCTGTCCACCTGAGAGGGGGAGAAGTCAGCAAGGATGCAGGCATGTCATGGCTAGAGGGCTGCAAGCCTCACTTCCAATACCAGAGAGGAACGGGGTAACATGCTAGAGAACTCAGAGGCCAGTGCATCTAGAGACCCCTCCTGGACCCAGGAGTACAGGGAGGACACTGCAGAGGAGCTGAGGCTCACAGGGAGAGTGGAGTCAATCATCACTCCAGGGAGGGACAGACACAAGCTCATCCCTTGTGGGTCAGGGTGGAGCAGACTTGAAGGACTCCAGGTCACTCTAGGGAGGCTGGACTGGGTGCAGGAAAGTAACAAAGTAATGGAAATGAGGAAGGTGAGAGGGCAAGGAGCCTGGGAGTCAGGAACCTCCGTTCTAGTGCCAGCTCTGTCATTTCTGGCAGGAGGACTGTCAAGTCACTGCTTGGGGAGGGGAGGAGGTCTGAGTTTTGTGTCCTGAAAAAGGAAATAACTAGAACACTAGCCCACCCATCCCATAGGACCTAAAGTCAGCATAAATATAGGCAGGTGAGTGGGTGGAAAAGGAGCCACTTACCTCTGGGCCCATGTAGGGCTTCCCGTTGACAATCTCAGGTGAGGCATAGAGGGGGCTCCCACAGAATGTCTGCAGGAACTTGCCTTGGTGGTAGAGGTTGGACAGGCCAAAATCAGCAATCTGCAGGATTAGGGCAGACATTGGAAATGGGTCACGCCAAGGCCAAGGCTGCTGTGCCTCTCAGTTGGTTCCTCTCCAGGCTCTGGGGGAACCCAGGCTGCAGCAGAAGAGAAGGGTCCCCCTGAGCCCTACGCCACACTGAGCACACAACGCAGGCCCTGAGAATCTGTGTCTACACGGAACCTAAGCAGAGGTATGTGGGGGCTCCAGACACTCACTGCTGCCCCGGCTGCTGTGCTCCTCTCCTGACTGCGCAGATCCTGATTCAGCAAGCACACCTCCCCTGAAGCTTCCATGGCCTCAGGATGCTCTCCAAGGAAGCCTACAGTTTCTAATGGTTTCCTGCAGCTCCTGCTCATCATTTCTCCTCCCAAGCCAGAAGGTGAGGGAGGCCCAGCTGTCACGCCATTACACAGCCCTCGGAGGCAAGTAAGGCCCCTTACCTATCAATCATGCAAGACCTGAGCTGCCCTTTCCATCAAGGGCTGGTCTCCCTGTCCACACCTGGGCAGGAACCTGGGGTCAGCTCAAGATAGTAAGGGTCAATGGTAAGGGCAGAGCAAAGATCAGGGCTATGGTCATATTCCAGGAAAAGGAAACTTCTTGTAAGACTCCCTATGCCATCTGACCTGAGGTTTGAGTGGACCCAACTCCATTCCCTCACTCTCTAGAGACCCTTTCCCAGGTAACCTCAGCTAGAGGCAAAGGTCAGTGCCCTGCTGTCCCCTATGTTTTCATTCCCATCAGAGGGTCATGTGTGCCCAGTGTGGGGAGGGGCTGTTTATGAAACTCTGGCTCCTTTGTTTATGGTTTTATTGGCCTCTTATCAAACAGTTACCAGGTGAAGCCCATAATGAGGCATAGGATTGGTAGATAGGAAAGCGCATGCCTTTCCAGGTTAGGTGAATTTACTACCTCTGGCTTCCCTCCCCGGGTCAGCATCAAAGAAAGCCCCACCTTCTCCGGGAACTGTCTGATAAGGGGCGTGGACTCAGCACAGGCCAGGAACGACTGGAGGATCCCAAGTCCTGGGTCAGGTGGTTCTGAGGGTCACCCTCTCTGGTGCATACAAGGCTGGCTTCCCTGCCTCTGCCAGCATTTACCATCTCCCCCTTGAGTTTACCCCATCAACATGGAACTTCTCCTGACTGACCTAAATTTAACCATTTTAGCATAGGAATCCAGCAGCTGCTGGAAACAGGAAGTTGGCAGTGAGGTGCTTGGTTGCTGGGGAAAGGTGCCAAAGAGCTTCCTAACTGGGCAGATTGAATTGTGCGTGTGTGTGCATGTGGTGTGCGTGTGTGTGCATGCTGTGTGTGTGTATGCACGGCCTAGAACTCTGCCACAGACCTGTCCATGCTACCCCAGAGTTGTGAGAAAGCTGACCTTTGATTTAGCCTCCTGTCAGCTTTGTGATATCAAAAGAGCACTGGTCTGGGCTGGAGCGGTGGCTCAGTGTTTACAGCGCTTGCCTGGCATGTGCGAGTATGTGAGTTCAAACCCCAGCACCACATACAACAATGAAGTGTCCGAGCAAAAAAAGCCACATTAAATAAATAAAATTGATTCTCTCTCTCTCTTACATACTATCCATCTCGCTTAAAAAAAAAAAAAAAAGCACCAGAGCAAGTCTGGAAGTCAGAGTACTCCTCATCCTGGGCTTCAGTTCTCTACCCATGCATGGGGGTGCTGGGGTCCCTACCAGTAGCAACACTGAGCATTCAGCAGCCAACTCACAGCTTAGAGCTACTTTGCTGGGGACGGTGCAGAAACATCAGGGTAGGGCGTGGAAGCTTCTGGAAACAAGAAGCAAGGCTCACCTTGATATTTCCATTGGCATCTAAGAGGATGTTCTCCAGCTTGAGATCCCGGTGGACAATCCCATTCTGAAAGAGCAGGGAGAGGAGTCAGGGCAAGGTCACCAGGGAAGGGAAAGGGACAGGGGGTCTAATCTGGAATGTGCAGGAAACACAAAGGAAACCAAGCATGGATGGGCTGGGACACATATTTTTATTGGCATAGGGTGCAAGAAATCACAGACTTTTTCATTCCTGACCAAGAGACTCAAAGCTATACACCAACATCTCCTCATCTGAGAGTCCAGCATCCAGTCTGTTCAACCTGTGTGATCCTGGGCATGTCAGGGTATCTCTCTGGTCCAAACCAGATCCAGCGCCCCAGGGACCACCCCCTTGGAGCATGGTCAGGGCAGGAGGGTGCTCACCTGGTGGCAGTAGTGCACAGCAGACACAATCTGCCGGAAGAAATGCCGGGCATCGTGCTCGCTCAGCCGCTGTCGCTCGCTAATGTAGTCATACAGGTCTCCCCGGCTGGCGTATTCCATGACAATCACAATCTTGCTGCTGTTCTCAAATACTGGGCAGAGCAAGACGGGGTGTCAGGCCCTCCCAGAGCACCGTGCTCCCCACCTGGGGCCACACATCCCTCCCTGGCCCTGAACCAGCTGGGACCTGCTTCCAGGGTGCCTGCTAATGGGGCGCAGGGCTGCGAGTAAACCTGGAGAAAGGAAGCACTTAGCATCTTCCTGGTGCAACAAGTTAAGAAGCAGGGCAGAGGCTCACCCGCAGCTCTTGAAAACTACCCTGCAAACCCCCAGGAAGGCAGAGCGCTAGCCAGATGAGAATGAAAGGCCAAGTTCATTGGCTCAGAGCCTGACACTTTTCTACCTTGTGACTTCTGGAAACTTCAGTAAGAATGCAGGTTGGCTGGGTGATCTTGGACAAGTTCACCGACCATTGTGCCTCAGTTTCCTTACTTGAAAAGTGGGATAATAATGGTAATCTCCCTGGACTGAGAAACAAACACTGCTGACCGTTGAAGTCTGACAGCCGGCAGAGGGTCTAACACACAAGCATGCACTATAGGAACGAGACCTACTGCTACGTTTATACTCAGGTTTTTTGCAGTGCTGGGGAGTGAACCCAGGGCTTTGTGCATGTTGAGCTATATCCCTGAGCTACGTCACCAGCCCTCATGCATAAATTTGAAAAATAATGCCAATAATAATGCTTGCCTTGAGGATCAGAAGAGGGATAAAAATATACGAATGTGACTCTGGACTATATAATACACCACCTTTAATTTTTCATCCAGAGTATCAAGGCCAGACTCTCAGGCATAATGCCCTATACATAGAAGCAATCAATAGTATGTGGTAATTAATTGGCTGGTTGGTTTTCTGGTAGTCAGCCTACCTCAGCTGGCCCATCTCCATGTGTAGCAGGATTCATCTTGCCACCTCATCCTGGCATTTATGTTATTATTGTTCTTATTATTTTGGTACTGGTGGTTGCCTGGGGCTGTCTATCACTGAGCCATATCCCTGTCTTTTTTTTTTTTTTTTAACAAGATAGCATTTATTATTTATTTTTTTATTTTTTAAAGAGAGGACAGGGAGAGAGAGAGGGAGAGACAGAGAATCAATTTTTATTGAGTTTTTCACATGACTTTCGTTGCTCTGACACTTAGTTGTGTATGTGGGTGCTGGGGTTTGAACCCGTGTACTTGTGCATGCTGGGCAAGCACTGTAACCACCAACCCACCGCTCCAGCCCCTATCCCTGTCGTTTTTAATTTTTATTTTGAGTCAGGGTCTTGCTAGGTTGCTGACGTTGGCCTCAAACTTGCGGTCCTCCTGCCTCAGCCTCCTGAGTAGCTGGATTACATCCAGGTACCACCACACCTGGCTGATGTTGCATCTGTGTGTCAAATGAGTGGCTTGTTTGGCCAGCCCCAAGCTATTATTGCTGTTTCTGAGCAGGAGCTGAAGCTTGAAGCGTCTCCTAACAGGAGTCCCAGCTCCCAGGAAATTGGATACAAGGCCAAGTGGACTGTTTTTTCCTAGGGGAACATAGTGGCCCAACCCACTGGAGAGTACCTGGCTGAGATGCTACTGCTGTGGTTCTCCATATCTTTGCAGGGGTGCAACCTTTGTATCATGAAACTGGAGATCAAGAACCAGCCAGAGCACGTTTTAGAGAATAGTTAGGTTAGAGGTCAGCTCCCAGAACTAGAGCCTCCTTGAAACCCCCAAAGCCTGTAGCCAGATGGGGATGACTCAGAATTGGAGGGGCCCATCTGACACATGCAGCAACTGTGATGCCCCTGTCTGCTGCAGCTGCAGCTGCAGAATCCACATCCTGAGCTTCAGAGCTGGAGATAGGGGTGGGGGGAGACTCCAACACACATGCACGTGCACACCCCTGCGCACACACACACACACACCCAGTGCCCAATCACCAAGCTCAGCGGAGCTTAACCAACGCTTTGTTGTCTGCCCACTCTTCCCTTAGGGAAGTACACAGAGATACAATTAGCCCTCTCAGACACTTGCCTGGGCTCTTCAGGAACAGGCTCAGGCCACGGGGCCACGTTGGTGGTTCTACTTTTAATCTTCCTATGAACCTATGAACCTCAGAGTGGAGCCTTCTCTATTTCTTTCCCACCAGGAATTTTCAGACAGAGGGTGGATCATGGGCTCCCTGCCCTCCCTCCCGCCCCCCAAGTTTCCCATCTAACTGATGTTACGCAAAGGCTCAAAGCAGACAGGTGTGTGTGGGAGGGTGCTCCCCACCTCTCCCTCATCACCCTGTCTTGATCACTTTGTTGTCTGGGTCACAAGGAGGAGAGCAACACTGATGTCAGAGGAGAGGAGGCTGCAAGAGACAAGGAGAGGTAGGAGCCAGCCCCATGGCAGGAGTGATTCAGCACGGGTCGGACTCTAGGAGGCCTGGCTCTTGGAACGCATGGAGAAAGGCACCCACGCTCCTGGGACAGGTGCAGTCTAGGAATGTTTCAGCCTCCCCCTGATTGTTGGAGACCTCGCTGGTCTAGGGAGGTTGTGTTCAAGCAGGGAGAGCCTAAGGGCAACAAGAACCCTGCAGGTGGGCTGGAGCGGTGGCGGCTGCGGCACTTGCCTGGCAAGTGCGTGTACTCGAGTTCGAACACCAGCACCATGTACACAACAAAGTGTCGGAGGAACGAAAGTCACATGAAAAACTAAAAAATTGCTTCTATCTTTCCAACTCACTCCACTGTCCCTCTTTTTTAATTAAAAAACAAAAAACCCCTGCAGTTTCTTGAGTGGGTCCCATGAGCAGAGCACTTGCTGACATTATCCAGTTGGATCTCTGCCCACTGTAACAGAGTTGGGAACATCCCATTTTATAGTGAGGAACTGAGAGCCGGAGACTGTACAAGCTGAATTGCCCCAAATCCTACAGCTGGGTTTCAAATCTAGCTTTTGCCCAGCTTGAAAGCGCATGTCATTTTCCCTTCTTTGCATCATTAGTTCTGACTCCTCCTACACACACACCCCAGACTCCCAGCTCCGAGAGTCCCACACTGTACCTTCATGGATGGCGATGATGTGGGGGTGGTTGAGTGATGACATGATCTCAATCTCCCGCCGTATGTGCATCAGATCTTGCTCATCTTTGATTTTGTCTTTCCGGATTGACTTGATGGCCACCTGGGAAGAGAGAAAGCAGAAGATTGAGGAGGAAGGTCTGGCCAGAAGGGGAATTCTGGAGGATGCTCTGGTGGACCTGGGGGTTTGGGGGGGAGGGTCTGCCTGCAGCTGCTACACAGGCTCCAGAGTGCACCCAGGGCCAGGGAAGCCACCCCACCCTTCAGCAGGGTAGATGGCAGAGACGGTCTGGTGCAGTTGGATGCAGGTCCATGCAGCAGGAAGGAGTATGAACCACTGGCTTCCTTATTCAGTCTACAGGTGAACAAGGAAGGCCAAAAGCTGCATCCCTAAGGCTGGTGCTTTAGGATTTAAGGAGTAAATTCATCACACTGAACCAGGACAGGAATCTTTTGCTCACCACTGGATTCTTGATGCCAAGCACTGTGCCTGGCACATAGTAAGTATATAAATAATCATTTATTAGAAAGCGAATTGGCCCCCACAACAATCCTGGGAAATAAGTCCAGAAATCATTGTCATCTCCATTTACAGGGGAGGAAACTGTCAACAGAGAGAGACTAAATGACCTGCTTAAAATTATAGAGTCACTAACTGGCACAAACTGGGGTTAGACTCTTGCCCATCTGACTCCAAGTTTAATCCTTTGTATTCTCCAGCACTCTAACTTGCTATAAACAACCAATCTGGAGCCAAAAGGGAGAAACAACCAAATGTCCATCTAATAGAGGAATGGATAAACAAAATGTGATACACACATAGTGGAATATTACTCAGCCATAAAAAGGAATGGCATTATGACACATGCTATAGCACAGCTGAACCTCGAAAATATTATGCTAAGTGAAATAAACCAATCACAGAAGGAGGTGAGGTGCTGGCAGTAGGCAAACATACAAACATATAAAGATAGAAAGGAGAGCAGAGGTTGCTAGGTTTATGGAGGTAGAGAGTGGAATGGGAAGTTACTATTTAGTGGGTTCAGAGCTTCTGTCTGGGATAATGAAAAAGGTTTAGAGAAGGACAGTGGTGGTGGTTTATAATATTATAGATGTACTTAATATGCCACTGAACTGGACATTTCAAATGGTAAACCTGGAGGAGTGGTATACGACTGTAATCCTGGCCAATGAGGAGCCTCAGCCAGGAGGATTGCAAGTTCAAAGCCAGCCTCAGCAGCTTAGCAAGGCCCTAAGCAATTTAGCTTAGACTAAATAAATAAATTAAAAGTAAAAATAAGAATAAAAATAAAAAAGGGCTGGGATGTGGCTCAGTGGTTAAGTGCCCCTGGGTTCGATCCCCAGTATCAAAAATAAACTAAAATGGTACAAAATGGCAAATTTCATCTTATATATATTTTTTTTAACCACAATAACCCCCCCCAATGAAAGTAACCTCCAAACACCCATCTCTTCAGGTAAGGAATGTCTCCTCCCTAGCAACAAGTGAACAAACAACTAGACAGTCCTTCAGGCCTTCCCTTTTGGTCCACAGAGGTGAAAAATTCCACATAAGGATCAACCGCTCCGGCTGGTGTGTTCAGGAAGGGTGGAGGGAGGTGAGAAGAAATGGAGAAATTGGTGATGGAATACACCACTTAGAGACCAAGGTTCCTGGACAAAGTGCCCCAGGCCCTTGTGATTGACCGGAAAGCTGGCTTCGGGCACGTGGTGTGTTTGCCAGACGCTGCCTGCAGACCCAGGGACCCAGGGTTCCCCAGGTTCTGTCCCTCTCCCCGTGGGAAGGTCCCACTCCCTCTCAGAGCCTTGGTTTTATTTTCTGTGAAGTAAACAGGTTGACCTCAGCCGTCCGAGGGACTTTCCCACTGATTCTCTGACATGCGCTGTACAGATGCCACCTGGCCCTGGGAGGCTGTAAGGCTGCATTTGGGGCTGGGTGGGGGTGGAGCACAGGGGTTGTGGCAGGGCTGGCCGTTACTGGCAAGTCCTGTCCAAGGACACAAATGGTAAATAGGAGACTTCCTCCTCCCCAGGGACAGGCAGGTTAGGAGGAATCTGAAGGCACAGATGGAGGTAAACCACTCTGCATTCAATTCCCCAGGAGGGTTTGCCTCCCCTCCAGATTCAAAAGGAGACAGAAAAAAGGAAACCCTGGCTGGAGGGGAGGGGCCTCTAATCCACCCTTTCACAGGCTCTGGAGGTAGACAATGGCTTCCGCTTGCAGGGACAGTGGGCCCTGTCGGCCTGAGCCTGTGTCCCCCCATCGGACAAGAATGCGGAACGGCCCTAATCCAGTAAGAGGAGCTGCTCACAAAGCCCCTGGCCCGGTCACCCCAGCAACGGGCCAGGGATGGCATGCCCTCCGCCCTGCTCCTCCCCTGAAGCTGCAGTGGTGAAAGGGGAGCCCAGCTCCAGGGCCCTCCCTGAGCAGGGCAGGGAGGACAATGGCAGGCGGGATGGATGGTCGCCATGGAGCCTCCTGCCCAAGAAGCTAGAGGCCCACGCTGCAGCTGCAGAGATAGAGCCTCCCCAGCCCCCCATCTCTACCCAGAGAGCTAAGCAGAAAAAAATCCCTGGGCTTAGAATAGCGCAGGGGGTAGGGGTAGAGGCCTTAAATCCTCCTTTAACCACGAGGCAACTCTCCTGGGTCAACCCAAGCATCATTCCCACACACCTCTCTCTCCACACCCTTTTTCTCTCTTTTCAGGGGAGATTTTGTGGACTAGCCCTTTTCTAAGTCTGTTTCTAAAACCAAATAATGGGTAAAGCGCAGTGCACTCTTTAGAAACAAAAGTCCACAAAAGTATATTAGCAACAAATCACTATCTAGACAAAAATATTGGAGAGCTTGGGGTGGACACACACTAGGCCCACGTGCGCTATTCAGTTGTGTGCAAACACAAACGCGTAGGATAGTGTGATAAACCATCACAGACTTGGGGCAGAGCGCTAAAGATAACAAGGCCTAAAAGAAGGGAGTCTCAAAAAAAAGGATTTTGGGGTTCTAGAAGGAGTTTCTGTGGGACTAGAGAAAGATCCATCTCTTTCAATTCTGGAAGCCTAGAATTCTAAATCAGATTTTTTTTTCTGGTGCTAGGAATTTAACCAGTGCAAGGTAAGTGCCTATCACTGAGCTCTGTCTCCAGCCCTCTAAATCAGAATTGTTAATCCTCGATGAACAGTTCCACCCTCCTCCAAGCTCAGCTCTGGCCTCAGAAGGTTGAGGACCCCTCAATTATCTACGTAAGGTCCCAGGAGATCATGGTTTGGCTGGCTCTTCACAGGGAGGAAACAGGTATGTCATCAGGTATCCATTGGTCCCTAAGCAGGTAACACACAAGAAGAGATGTTGTATGTCACTGCCCTGGTGAGGCTGGGCCAGTTCCCTATAGGAGAGGCCTTTAGCTATCTGCTGGTCAGTTTGTCAAAGTAAATTAGATACAGCACCAGCTCAGGCCTAGACAGAGTTGGGCATACAGAAAGCATTCAACACTTATTTACCAGAAAACCCAACTCACAATAAATACTTATTGGTCAAGTGACCAGACTGATCTTTGACTGATGAGACCAATGCCCAGATAAGAATTTTCTCCCTTTCTTTTCAGGCCCCAGGTGGAGTCAACCAGTTATGAGAACTAATTTTTAGGGACCTTTGTTCTTACCTGCAAGATAGTTGGCCAACATGCTTTAGAATAAAAACAAGCTGACTAACACCAAGGAAGAGGGTAACAGCTGCTAACTGGATCACTCAGAGGTAGGAAGGCTACGTGTCCTGAGACAGTCCTGGTTTATATGGGTATATATATATATATAATTTTTAAAATAGAGGAAAAGAGAGTGAGAGAAAGAATCAATTTTATTTAGTTTTTCATCTGTTTTTGCTTCTCTGACGCTTAGTTGTGTATATGGGGCTGGGGTTAGAACCTGGGTCCTGGCACATTGCCAGGCAAGTGCTGAAGCCACTGAGCTACTGCTCCAGCCCTTGGGTATAACAATATTTTGTCCCTTTTACTCTCCAAAGTGCCCAAGTTTAGATAATATGTTGTATGGCTAGCATACTTACAGTGAGAAGGAAAACCAGGCCCAACAATGGCAATATGAACGTGAACAACTGACCAGTGAGTGAACCTCAAGACCCTGTGTCTGATCCGTATTTGCTCTTAAGCTATGAAACTCAAGGCAGGTCACTTGGATGATTCTGGTTAACTGGTCTGGCTAGTTTTATGTCCTCATCTAAAAAATGAAAGAATCCTCTAGACAGCTGCTGGATGCCTACTATGTTCCTGGTACATTGTGCTAGGTGTTAGGGATTCAGACAAAAATTAATCCCTATGTCAGGGCCCCCAGTCCAGTGGGAGAACTAGCAATTAAATCAACTCCAGTCTAGTGTACAAATGCGGCAGCTGAGGACCCTGCCTGCCGAGGGGCTCCAGGAGGACTGCAGAGAGCTTTCTTTTGCCTGGAGGAGCAGGGAAAACCACCCTGGGAGAAAACTGTTTTGTATCTTGAAGGATGGTGGAGGTTTGCTAAGCTGGACAGGGACAACAGGGCATTCCAGGCAGAAAGGGAGCCAATCATGAATGTGCACACCTGGACTGGATGAATCTCACACTCCCGCACTCTGCTGAACTCTGGAAATGGGCCTTCTGCTACTATGCCAGGAAGGAGCCAACCAAGGGCTGCTGCAGGTCCCCCTTACTATGGCCATGTTAACCTGCCTGATGCTGATACCATCCCAGAGCTTTTCTTGCTCCTGCAGCCCTGCATGTTGGAAGAGCCGCAGGGAAAATTTCTTACCCAGTTTTGCAAACAGAGAACAGTGAAGTCCAGAAGGGGACACTGACTTTTCCAAGATTCCAAGACAAGATCAGATCGAAGATGGAGGGTGTTACCTAGAGAAGCTACCATCTTGGAAGACAAAAATTCCTTGGAGGTGGCCAGTCCTGCCTCCCATTTTGAGAAGAGAATGCCCCCACATCTTGGCTACCTGGGTAGCTATCCTATTCCACTTGCAGATAAACAAACACGCCACTCTGGGGAGATGATGCTGGGCTCAATTGGTAAACACTGCCTCCCTCCTAGGAACTTAGATCAGAAAGTTCTTAGGGGAAAAAAAAAAAAAAAGAAGAAGATCCAGAGATGCTGTTCCAGGTGCTGGAGAGAGGGTACAAGCTGGGTATTTCTGATAATGGCTATCACCTGGAGTTGGAACCAGGATCCCCAACTCCTTGCTGGCCTTTCATGGAGCAGCTGATGTCTGGGAGGCTGACGCACTTAGATAGCAGAGAAGAGGTTGGCTAGGCTGGCCTGGGCTCAGAAGAGAAGGGACAGGCCTGGAGTGGCTCACTATCCTACCAAAGAACCAGGCAGAATCTTCCTAGAGAATTGGCAGGGAACGGAAATGGACTCTGGGGAGAGGTTGAGCTACCCTCCCTGAGCTCCAGACTATGCTACCCCCCTGCCCCCTTCCAGCCTACTCTGCCAGGTTCCTGGGCAAGGAGCTTCCCTGCCCAGCTCTCTTGTGTGGTTTGGCTGGGGCCCAAGGACAAGAGTTGCCTGCAGCCTCCCTCCCTGCTGCTGAGCAGGCAGGTGCAGGAGGAGCTGGGAGGGCAGTGTGGCGCTGAACAAGCCTCTGGCAGCTGGCCAGGCAGAGTCCTTCTCTGAAGCTGGGGCCAAAGGAGACACTCGGGCTTGAACAAAGCACAGTGGTTTGCCTCAAGGAAGGCTGAGCACAATTCATACTTTTTCTTGGGGCAGGCAAGACAGTCCCAGGATAGAAGGGTCTCCAGGAAAGGGATGGCAGAGCTAGCCTTGCTGGAATAATCACACCGTTTTAGACTGTGGTAAGCACTTCATTACATATATATATATATATATAAAATTTCATTTAATCCTAAGAATCCCACCAGGCCAGATTAAAATCCCCACTTCATAGATGAAGAAACTGGGGCAGAGAGGTCACACAGCTTATAACCAATGGAGCCACATCATGAACTCTTGTAGCTTTGACTCAGAGCTAGGCAGCATCCCTGATAAGGTGAAAGCTTCCTCACCCAGGATCCCTCAACACTGTCAAGTTGGGGAAGGGGTTGGTTCCCAGTGATTTCCCATCTTGAGCACTGCCTGGAGCACTGGGAAAGGGATGAGAAGCTGGCTGCTGGAGTGACAAAGTGCAGAGACAAGCTCCGGCTCATTTCAAGGCCAACTTCCAGACCAAGACTCAGCATTTGGTCATCCAGGGCCTGGGGTGGACAAGTCTGGAGTCTGTTGCAGGCCTGCCACTAACCAGCCAGGGGATAAGTCACTTTCCTCTCTGCGCCTTAGTTTTCCCATCTGTCAATTAAGGAAGCCGATCATCTTCATCATTCTCAAACACTTTGAAGGGCCACTTGGCAATTCAATGCATAAGAAACAGAAGCACCCCCATCCCACAGCACTACCCATTTGGATGCCTCTCATGGCACCCTTTGAAGGTGAAACTTCCATACAGGTCATCCCAAAGGCTTTGGTGGCTTCCACCATTCTAAAGACCCCAACATGTGTTTTTCTCTTTAGGGAGAGGAATAGTCAGGGGAGCGGAGCGAGGAGCCTCACAGGAGGAAATGTCATTTGGATACCAGGAATGTGTCCAAGATCCAGAACAAATATTTGTTTTTCCTCTGATGCCCTCCTGGAGCAGCTATTAGTCCCACCTACCTGCCCCTCCCTCTGAACAATTCCATCTGGCCCCCACTAATTCTATCTAGGTAGGTTGAGAATGAAAGTATGCTAGAAAGGTGCAGAAAAATTGGGATGGAAGTCACTCAGCAGGCTTTCCTCTGAATCTAGGCCTTGTCAAGAATGTCAGTTGATTTTGGGGAAGGTTTAGAGCAGCTCCATGCCTTTCTCCCCACCTGCAGGATCTTGAGGCCATCAGGTCTCTCTCTTCAGGAAGGATAGTCAAAATGCAAGGGACGGGGTGGGGAAGAGGGCACAGGTCCAGAATTGAGAAATCACTACACAGCAGAAAGCTGCTCTCCAAGAAAGAAAGGGATCCTAGCATGTGCCCAGCAATAGTACTGGGTGGTCTACGGATCGGGGAGGTTCGGAGCAGGTCCCAGCCTAGCGATCTTGGCTCCCTACATATGGAAAGAAGCATGAGGCCAAGGAATTTCTTCTGAATTCTCTGTTGTGATGTAATAAGAGCTGGAATCCCTGCCTAGAACCACTGAGGCTTGAAAACTGAAAGTTCATTTATCTCACTCTGAAATTAAATGAGATCTCTTTCTCTCTGTGCCTCTGTCTCTTATGCACGCACACGGTGGGGGGGGGCAGATACACACACACACACACACACACACACACACACACATACAGAAACCCCAGTCCAAAGCCTGATGGGATCTTAACTTCAATCCCAGTTTCTCAATTTTTGAGCCACTCTAGTCCCTACAACCCAGCCTTCCCCTCGACAAGAAGCATGGGGCACAAGCCATCAGCAACTATTTTGCAGTTAAGCCTGACAAAGCCTGTGCCCAGCAATCTCAAGCCTGGAGCCTCACCAGGCCCTCACTCTTTATAAAAAAAGAAAGAAAAGGAAAGCCAGGAAGTACATTATTGCCCAATAGCTGTAACCTGGCAGCGGGCAACTAGGGACCGTGCCAGACGTTAGCAGGAAAAACATACTCTGTCCTATTGATGGGGCCATAATCCACCCCTTTCTCCAATATCCACTCTCCTTCACCAATGAAATGACTTCTTGAATTTCAAACCAGCTACTGGCTACCAAAGCAAACACAATCATAGCCAATAGGGCAAACCATGGACACACACACAAACTCACAAGCAGCACCCAACCTGATTCAGCAGACCATAATCCCTAAACCATGTATTCTAAAAAGGCCTATTAAAATACAAATTATAGTCCTTCACGAGAAATTCTCCTGGGTACGGAAGCAGAGAATAAGTATTTTAAACAAGTACCCTGCCTGATTCCCAGGCATGCTAAACTCAAGTTTGAGAACCATTGTTAATCGCTCTTAGCTAACTTTGGGCAAATTTGCCATCCTTTCAGGGTTAGCAGTTCATACTGCAAGTTCTATGCATCAGGAACAGTTTAAGTTATCATTTGTTACCTTTTTCTTTTCTTTTCTTTTTTTCAATTTTTTTAATTGAATTTTTCACT
The DNA here is from genome assembly GCA_004027875.1 of Aplodontia rufa. Lineage (NCBI taxonomy): Eukaryota > Metazoa > Chordata > Mammalia > Rodentia > Aplodontiidae > Aplodontia > Aplodontia rufa. Next base: position 18,722 of record PVKS010007295.1, on the reverse strand, counting down.
TGGCTTTCATTGGTCTGACACTTAGTTGTGTAAGTGTACATGGGTGCTTGTGCATGCCAGGCAAACGCCACAACCACGGAGCCACCGTTCCAGCCCCATTTGCTGCCTTTTTATTTTTTTATTTATTTTTTTTAAACAACTTTATTTAGTTTTTCATATGGCCTTAGTTGCTCCAACACTCAGTTGTGTACGTGGTGCTGGGGTTTGAACCCGGGTCCTCGCGCTTGCCAGGCAAGCGCCGAAACCGCTGAGCCACCGCTCCAGCCCAATTTGCTACCTTTTAAAATCTTCCTAGCAGCTTGTGAGACAGGCTGTTTCCTCCATTTTTGCAGAAAGGGAAACTGAGATGAAGGAAATTGCTCAAGGTCACAAATTACTATGACTACCACACTCACACCATATCAACAGGGCAAGTTCCTAAAAATGCCACAAACCCAAACGTGTCTTCTTGGGGCACAGTGAATTTGCACCAGAGCCTGGCCTTATTGTTTCCCCAAATCAAAAGTTCAACATAATCTCAATCTGACTCAATCTCAGGGCTGGAAAGAACGTAAATGTCAACCCCACTGTGCTGATCTCCACTCTGCCATAGTTGAGAATGTCCACACTTCTCTGATCACTTCAACCACACACCTACTTATCAAACCCCGTCTAAGATCAGGTGCCTTCCACTTCTTTTCTCCTTTTCACTCTGTTGAATAGTCTGTATCAAGCAAAATTTAACTAAAGTCCCGTCTTCTCTAAGGACATGCCCTCTGGTGTGGCTGAGGTTCCCAGGAAAAACATACTCTGTCCTATTGGACATAAACATAGTCCTAAGGACATAAACATAGTCCTTACGATCATGGACAACAGATAGATACATCTACAAATCTCAGCGCATTGCATGCTGGCAATTCCAGGGAGCAGTGCGCTAGCCCCGGACCCATCCTCCACTCCCTGCCAGCGGCCCAGCTCCAAGCCCGACTCCCGCCTGCCCGCCCACACGGCCGGCGCAGCAAGAGGCACTTACCAGACGCCCCGAACTCTCCCGCGCCTTCTTCACCTTCCCGTAGGTGCCCTTGCCCAGGGTCTCCAGGAACTCGTAGCGGTGCCGCAGGTTGTGCTTATGGTGGTGCCGCTTCACCGCCTGCTTTTTCATCAGAGGCTTGGGCGACTTGATGAGCCCGTCTGCCAGTGGCCGGGAGAGAGGGGCGGCGGCAGAGGGAGCCGGGCCCGGGCGCCGGGAGAAAGCCAACGACTCCATGGCGGGCAAGGTGACAGAAGGTGGACAGTTAATCGTCTGGTTATGCGGGTCTGCTAGGTTTTCGGACTCATGTCCCGCACTCGGACTGGGAAGCCACGGCGGCACGGGAGCGCTCTCCTAAGCGCCGCATTCCAAGTTATTATAAACGCTCACAGCCCTGGACTCCGGCCACGCCCCCAAAGCCCATTGGCCTGCTCGTCGACGGCGCGTGACAAGGGCCTCCCCCATTGGCTAGTCAGGGTGCCCGACACTGCCTTCACTTCTTTGCGTGGCCTGGAAAGGTGTCAATGGAGCCACGCCCACCTGGGCCCGGAGGGGCTGGGATGGGAACTCGTGAAGGCTGCTTGGCCGGTTGGTACTACTGAAATCTGGAACCCTACTTTGAGGGCCCTCGAAACATCTCTTGCTTCTGAGTGGCTCTTGGTCCTGCTTAGAGCCACCTGTTCTATTGTGCTGTGCTCTCAGTTGGCAAAGGAGCAATCTAAGGGCGCTAGAGGTCACCAGAGTATTTCTCCATATTGCGTAATTTGCTTCTCCCAAACCAAAATCTATAAAGTCGCTTGACCTCTCAAGTCCAAAAGGAGAAAAGTGGATTGGATGGAAGGGTGGAGGACTCCAGCCAAGTAGGAGGGCTGGTGGAGAACTGCTCTGGGACTGAGTTCACTTCTCTTTATTTAGATAAGCCTTAATTTGGATCCTGGGATCCAACATCCCAGAAAGTCTTTACCTCTTCATCAAAGAGAACTTGTAGGGTTGAGTGGATCCCTCAAGATATTGTGGAATTTATGGAATGTTGGCAAGAGGTGGAGAAAGCCAAAAGGGAAATATATACATATATATATACTATTTAATCTGTGCCCCTAATTCTATAAAACTGCCTCATTCAAGGTTGTCTTTTCTATGATTTTAAACCCTTGAGTCATGAGGTTTAGTTAAGTCCAGCATCCTCATTTACTATTTACCTTGTCTCCTCCTCCTCCTCCTCCTCCTCCTCCTCCTTCTTCTTCTTCCTCTCCTCCTCTTCCTCCTCCTTCTTCTCAGTGCTGGGCATTGAACCCAGGCCCTCATGCATGCCAGGCAATCACTCTACCACCAAGTTATAACATGATTCCTTGGCACCTTCATTTAAAGTGAAATGAAATCATCCACAGGCTTTCCTCCTCCTCCCTCTGTGTGGGGAGAAGGAGCACTTCCCCTGAGCCTTCTTGATAACCCAGTTCTGTAAAGTGAGCATTACTCTATCACAGGCCTCACAACTAGCGAGAAAGCAGCAGAACTAGGATTTGGACCCTGGTTTGTGGGAGGAGAATGGAGGCCAATAGGCCTTGATCCTCTTCCCTGCTAGATTCCAACTGTGTTGGACAGACACTTCCCCACTCCCTTCTCCCAGGAGGATGGTGTCTTCAGCTGTGTATAAGGATCAAGAAGAACCAGCTCAGGCTGGAGTGTTGGCTCAGTGGTTATAGCACTTGCTTTGGCAAGTGTGAGGACACAAGTTCAAACCCCAGCACCACGTACCCAACCAGAAGAAGAAGGAGAAGGGGAAGAAAAGGAAGAAGGGGAAGAAGGAGAAGAAGGAGAAGAAGAACCAGATCCCTAGTTGCTAAATTTTGTATTTAGTGTCGCCCACTGTTTTGCTTCTACTGATCCTTTGTAGTCTGAGCTATGGTTGTCTCCACTCCTTCATGGAGTCCTTTGCCTCCCATTGTGGCTAGAGAAGATCCACCTTATGCAGAGAAACAACCTCCTTCCCTCAAACCTGGAGAGCCACAGGAGGTGGTAGCTGATTTGGCACTTCCCTTTACCATCCCCTGGTTTGCTCTGTATTATCTGGGAAAATAGAATTAGCCTCAGGAGACAGTTTTCCTAGCTACTGTTTCCCCCTAGAGATTTGTGTCCATTCCTAGGGACCCATCTGGATATATTAGGACTCTGAAAAGCAAGAAAGGGTAATATAAGAGCAAGCACAGGATTGAGTGCTGGGAGATCTGCAGTATAGTCCTGATTAACATGAGCCAGTTCTATCAGTCACTTCACTCATTCTACAAACACTGCGCCCACTAAGTGCTGTCATGGGATATAATGGTGACAAGACGGACATAGCTTCTTCCTTCAGAGACTTTTCAGTGCAATGAGAAGTAAGTGCATCCTCTACAGAGGGATAAGTGTCCGTGATGGAGGAAGAGCAGAATGATCTCGGGATGTATAACAGGAGGGAGTCCCTGGCTCAGATGGGAGGTGGCTGATCAGGAGATACTTCCTGAAAACAGGGCTTTTAAAGCAGAGACCTGAAGGACATATGGCAATTAGCCAGCTGCACCATCATTTCCTCATTTAAAAAAATTTTTTCATCCTCTTAAGGAAAATAAAGACTTATTCAAATAAGCCCAAGATTCTCCTTTAGACTTAATATGGACTTTTATGAATGTTTACAGATGTCCCCAACATCTCATGCACGGTTGGGCATATAAAGACACTCAATAGATGTTTATGGTGAGCAATGGAATCTGAAGGCTAAAGTGAAAGTAACTGTACAAGGCTGATCTCCCCTGTTACCAGCTAAACTGGTCATAGCAGAGGGGCACATCACCTGTAACCTCTCTAGTCCTCCCCACCCTTACCTCAGTTTCCTTGACTATAATCTGAATCCCCATTTGGGGGGCAAAGTATGGATGACCAAAGTCCTCAGAGAAAAGAGGTCTCCCCTGCTCAAGCCAAGGTGCAGTTTGGTGGCCCGCAGGGGCTGAAGGACTGGGCTTCATTGACATGTCTTGGTGGCTGACTCTTCACAGCAGGCAACAAACAAGTAGACCGCAGATGCAGATCCGGAACAGCCTGCAAATCGGAAATGATCCCAGCTTCTGGAATTTCGCTCTTCCATCCCTTATTGGGAGTCCTGGTTGGTGACAGAGTGAGAGTGCCAGACAGGAATGGCTATTGGCAACTCTAGAGGAATTCCAGGCTCCTGCCGGGATGTCTGGGCTGAGCTGTCAGCCTGGCCCTGCAGTTCTGGGACGGGAAGACTCCTCCCACCCCCATGCCCAATCACTGATTAATGTCTGAAGGGCTCTTGGGGAAAGCCATTCATTGGGCCTACTACATGCAAGCTGGGAAAATAATCAGGAACAAGGCTCTGCCTTGTCCTTACATACTTCACAATCTGTACGTGTGTGTGTGCGCGCGCACGTGCGCTTGCTGGGGGAGGGGGTCCGGGGTACTAAAAGGGGATCCGAAAGCAGCTTGGAATGAAAATGCTACGATGTGTCTTCCTGCATTCAGGGTATAGGCAGGAGCACAGATGAGGAACATGTGTGGGGGTGAGGGGAGAACAGGTAAGGCAAGTCTCAGGCACATCAAAGATGAATCTTAAGGGATGATTAAGAATGAGCTTTCAGGAAGTTTGCGGTTTAATAAAGGAAATAATAAGATAAGTCTACAATTTACTATGGAGTCCAAGGCAGAAAGTGAGAGGTCCCTTAAAAGAGCTTATTCTGGTTCAGGAGTTCCAGGAGGGCCACACAGGAGGCCCAGGGACCTTGACATGTAGGTGAGATTTGGATTAGCCTTCAGGGATGAAATAGGGAGGTGGGGGTGAGGGAAGAAGAGAAGGGCTAACAAAGAGCATGCTCTGTCTGTGATGGCTGTGGGGGGGGGGCCATCCAGGACCCTAGAGAATCCTCTCCCTTGGAATTGTCTTCGTATAGATGTCCTCTCTTCTCTCCCCATTTTCTCTGGGGAAAGAGCAGACAGGAGGGCTCAGTTTATCACCAGCTTCCAACCAGAGACATCACCATCAAATTGCCTTTCCCCAGGGGCTGGAGCGGTGGCTCGGTGGTTATGGTGCTTGCCTGGCATGCACAAGTACATGGGTTCAAACCCCAGCACCCACTTATACAACTAAATGTCAGAGCAATGAAGGCCATGTGAAAAATTCAATAAAAATTGATTCTGTCTCTCTCTTTCTCTCTGACTGTCCTTCTCTCTTTAAAACAAATAAATAAATAAAGTGAAGTCTGTAGTGCTTTTAAAAAAAAATTGCCTTTCCCCAAACCTCAGGCACGTTACAGCCCTAAATTATCCCACACCTCTGTGGTGGACAGGCCTGGAAGCTGTTGCCTGGATAGGAACCTGCCTGTTGAAAGTGGCCTTTCAAGACAGGGAGGGATAAATTCAGAGGTTCATAATTCCGGGTAGTGTTTGGCAAATTGAGATGCCTGGTTCAATGCTGCCCTCTTCTGACCAAACTAAGCCTAGAACATTTCATGGGATGACCCAAGCCATCATCAACCGCACACAGTTGTCTGCTTAGGCAATTTGATGAGCCATTCATTTGTTCATTCATTCAACAAGTAAGTACCAAGCAACTTCAGTAATAGTATAATTGTATCTAATTATATTCTCATATCTGGTTCTAAGCATCTCAGATATAGTGTCACATCTTCCAAGCTGGGAAGGACTCGGGAAGTAAACCACGTCAGCCCAATATCACATCTTGTGTCCCTAAATATTGCCTTGCCTTATGGTGCTAACTGGGCTCTGGAAATATAAGGTAGAACTAGTGATCTGTGAACAATCTAAGTTATATTAAGTCTTACTAGGAGTTTGGAGAATTTTGAGATGCAAAAACAAAACAAAACAAAAAATGGTCCTCAAACTCTCAATTACAATGGGAAATTGAATGTCATTCACAGGCCAGGGCTGGGAGAAGATGCAATGGAAGAAGCCAAACCAGAGAGCTATCCCCGTCGCTGGCCTGGAGAGGAAGGGACAAGGGCCAGGAGTGCTGAGCTCTAGCTCTGTTTCTATGCCCATCCTTGGCCATGGCCAAGGACTTTCTCTTTTGAGTGTGGTTGCTTTTTGATGAAAAGGGATTTGGATAAATGAACTCTGGGTCCCATTTCAGTCAGCCATATCTAAGCAGAGACAAGTTAGAAACCTGTCACTTTTCTCTTACCTACTTGTTACTTGGACATTCAGGAGCCCCATCCCTCTCCCACCCATGGGCTGGCATGATGTTTTGGCTCAGGAGTCAGCAACCTGGGCTGCAAACTCTGCTCTGCTGCTGATTACTGTGACTCCATCTCATTTTTTTCTTTATGAAAAAGGAGGTTGTGCTTTCGGATAGCTGCCAGTGTGCCAGTCACTCTCCTTAGGTGATCTGTATTAATGAATTCAGTCCTCACCACTGCTCTATGAAGCAGGCACTAGCATATGATTATCTCCATTGCACAGATGAGGAAACTGAGACAAAGAGATCAACTACTTGTCCCTGCAAGCTCACAAAGCTGCCCAGTGATTCCAGAAATGGAGCTCTTTGCCACCATGCTTTGGCTTGGAGAGGATTCCAGGGTCTTAAACAGACTCAACTATGCTGTGTCAGAGTTTACTCATGGGTCTCATGACTACGTCATGGGGTTTGCTCTAGGATAGAATGAGATGTAAAACTGTCAGAAGGATGATTTCCTATCAGTCTGCATGGGGGCTTTGCTGGTCTCAGTTCCTCCAAGTCCCCTCCCCAATTCTGCTAGAGGTGTGTGTGTGTGTGTGTGTGTGTGTGTGTCCAACAGCAAGAGGCTTATCACACACCTGAGCTCCAACTGATCTGATCCAGGATGGAGGATAGTGAAGACAAAATTCGAAGCTAGCAAGTGGTCATTGAAACTGTCTTACTCAGAATCACTATGCAGGGGAACAGAAGGAGGGGACAACATGGGGGAGAAGAGGAAAGAACCCTTAACCACCCCTACTGCTGGTCTTCTAACTCCAGAACAGAAGCGTGTGAGTGTTGGTAGGTGGACTGGGTGAGTGTTTGTGTTGATTTAAAGTCTGGAGCTTCTGGCCAGTGTTTTAGAAAAAGGCTCCTTGCCCCATTGTTGATGGAGGAATAGAAAGTTCTTTCCTCTCATCCCACGTCCTTTTTCGGATCTCTGAGGTTACAGCTCCCATTGTTGTGGCACTGGAAAATGTGTGGGTGGGGGACTGTGCTTATGATTGTGCCCAAAGGTTTCACAGAGCCCACCAGTCTCCAGGTACTTTCCACCAATTATCCTTGTGGTGTCATTTTCATAAGTCACCTGAGATCCTCGATGGACTCAGGTAGGGAAACAAGTGAATTAAAATATCCCCCATCTTTATAGTTGTCAGCATTCTTGCTTCCATAATTTTGTTGATCCTTCACCACCCCTCTGCCCTCAGGGCTTGGGTTAGGTCATGGGTGCAAAGGGGTACAAGGACCCTACGAATGGAAGCCAGAGATGGGGTTCTACACTTCGCTCTGCCACGTGCTGACCACATGACCTGGGGCAGGTGACTCAGCATCCCTAGGGCTCAGTTCCTGATTGGTCAAAGGGGGCCCTGAACTTGGAGGCACTCTGTGGGCAGAGGCATTCACGGCAGAGGGTAGTATGGCTTAGAGACTCCCTCTCCGTGTAATGCTTCTCCTCGGGAAGACTGTTTTCTTCCTGCTGGCCTGAAGGGAGGCCTAGGAGTGACCAAGCAGGGCAGGATAGGACAGGGGAGGTGTGCTCAGAAGGAAGGAGGGAGGAAGGCCTGCCTGGTGCCACCTTCCCGCCCCGTGCCTGGCTCTCGCTGGCAGCCTGAGCCCTTGGCCTCCCAGGCTGATCCTGGAATGTCAACCCCAAGCAAAGCACATTCTTTAGCCGGGTCACCAGCTCCTGGCCCTTGGTAAGGGAAGGCGAGAGCCAGCATTTCTCTTGGCCCCGAATGACACCAGCACGGTTTGGTGCTAGGGGACTGTGAGTAATCAGTTGGTTGTCATCCACAGCTCATAAAAATCCGATTCTGACTTATCACTTCTGGTGGAGACCACCAGAAAGGGAGAGGAAATCCCATCTCTGAATGGGGGCATTTGACTCACTGCTTATTTCCTGGATCTTGTTCCTGGTGTCAACCACAGCCTATAGAGGAGCTCACAGGCCAAGGGGGCATTGTGAAGATGCCTCTCACAGCTGGCCCTGTCTCCGGGCTCTTTGGTTCCGAATGTCATTCAACTCAGAGGTCTGCTATGCGCTTAGTGCTGCCCACCAGAGTCTCCGTGGTGCTCTGGGTGGCAAGGCTCAGTGACAGCATCGTGGTCCTGAGGGGTACCTCAAAGGCTCTGTGTGTTTGGGGGGAGGTGGGCTGGGGAAGAGACAGTGGCTCTTATTCACCAGATACACAACGGAGAGGGGGCATTCAGGGCGGAGAGGACAGGCTGCCCAGAGAGGGAGTTGAGGAGTGGCCAGGTGCACACAGAGAACACAGCAGAGAGTAAAGTGGAGGCTGGAAAGGTGAAGGCTTTGTGAATAGCCGTAGAGGCCAAGCTGAGGCTGGGAATCGTAAGCAGGGCCAAGGGATGCTAAGGATGTTTGAGTGTCATGAGGATGTAGTCAGAGCTGCACATGAGGACGATTTCTGAAAAGGCAGAGGGAATCCAGGGAGACCACAGTTAGGAGACTGCTGAAGATCTCCTTGTGTGAGGTCATGAGGGTCAAAATGAAGCCTATGGCTTGTGAAGGAGAGAAGAGGGAAAGTGAGGAAGCCTCTTTCCAACCAGGGATGGGCTGGCTGCCTGGAGGAGCTGGAAGCTGAGATCTGAGTGGAGTAAAGTCAATTTGGAAGGGCCGCTCCGATTCCACTCCATTCCCAGAGGACCCTGGGAAAGGAATATGTGCATCACTATTCACTTATCAATTTTGCTTTGGAGACTTAGATTGCTGAGATTAGGACCAGGGCCCATTTTCTGATGAGTGCCAGGCAGGGTACCCCAAAGCCCTTGGCTCATCCAGGTGAGAGGGTAGGGTGAGCCACCAGCCGTCAGTCTGGAGTACCTCCCTCTACCCCCTACCCCCCGCCCTCTCCATGGTGCAGGCAGATTGCGGGGAGGACAGATTTCTTTCTAAACCTGCCCAGAAAACCCCCCAACTCTGAAGTGTCGCCTCAGGCTCCAGGTATTCAGGCACTTCTTTGGCCTTTAGCCCTTTATCCCACAGAGCCCCTGAGACTGGATGTGCTTGTGAGAACAAATCCGTGCATGAACAGGTGTGCATAATGGGGTGCGAATGTGTAGGTGAATTTGTAAACATGAGGCATTAGGGGAAGAGTGTGAGACATGAGTGTGAGGAGTGCGACTGTGAGCATGAATGGTCACGTGCATGGAGGTATGAGTGTGAACGTGGGATGTGTGAGTGTGACAGAGAGTATGGGGTATGAGCGCGTGGGTGCCAGGGCAGCTGGCAGAGCCCAGGGCATCTGCCTCTGGGATGCAGATGGTGGGTTCTTGGAGCTCTGCCTCATGGAGTCAGGAGCAAGGGCTCTGGGGCTTCTTTGATCCAGGTACACAGCTGCCTATGGCGCTCAGGTGAATGTGTTGGGAAAAACCGTTCCCAGTTTAAACCTTTAAAACAAAGAGGGTCATGCCCCAGGGGAGAACACAGACTGTGTGATGTTCACATGGAGCACTAAAGACATTTTGTCCTTGCAGTCAGCTGGCTCTTCCCCTGCCCACAGGGACCCTCTTCCTGTCTGTCACTAGTTACACTGTGGATGGGGAGAGATGAGGACTGAGAGGCACCATCGGAACAACCTAATGATACCTAAGTGGACCTCGGTTGTCACCCAGTGGAGCCCAGTGAGCCTTCTGCCTGTTCCCCTCCCCTTTGCTGCATTTTGGCAGCACCTCTCCCTTCCCTTGAGGCCCAGTTATAAGCTGAGCCCCCCACCCCCCCGGAGCTCAGTCCTCCCAACTCTGACTCTTCCTGCCTGACGCTGTGGGCTGATTGTGTCCCTCCAAAATTATGTGTGAAGCTCTGACCTCTTGTCCCTATGAATATGACTTTACTTAGAAGCAGAGTCTCTGCAGACACAACCAGCTTAAAATGAGATCACACTGGATGAGGGCCTCAATCCAAAGATTGCTGTCCTTATAAGATGAAGAAACCTGGACACAGACACACAGAGGACAAGGCCATGTGAAGATAGAGGCAGAGATTAGAGCTACTCTGCGAGATGGCAGGGCACACCAAGAATTGCCAGCCACAGCCAGGAGCTATGGAGAGGCAAGGGGAGATCTGCTCCTCTGTTGTTCATCCACCCCCAAGGACCGTTAGACCAAGCATGGCCTGTCTGACTCCTTGACTTCAGACTTCTAGCTTCCAGAAATGGAATACAAGAAGCTTATTTTTTTTAAAGAGAGAGAGAGAAAGAGAGAAATCAATTTTATTTAGTTTTTTCATGTGACCTTCATTGTTCTGACACTTCATTGCATACGTGGTGCTGGGATTCGAACCCCTGTCCTCATACATGCCAAGCAAGCACCATAATCACTGAACCGCTGCTCCAGCCCCAAGTTTCCAGATATTTTATTTTAAAGAAAGAGGGGACAGTGAGAGAGAGAGAGAGAGAGAGAGAGAGAAGCAATTTTTATTTAGTTTTTCAAATGACTTTCATTCCTTGGACACTTCGTTATGTACATGGTGCTGGGGTTTGAACCTGTGTCCTTGCACACGCCAGGCAAGCACCACAACTGCTGAACCACTGCTGCAGCCCCAAGTTTCCAGTTTTTTAAGCCCTCCTGTGTGTGCTATTTTTGTTCGGGCGTCCCCAAGAAATTAATGCCTCTGATTCTATCTTTCTTTTGTTATGGCACTGGGAACCCACGGAGCCACATCCCCAGCCCTTTTATTTTCTATTTTGAGACAGGGTCACGCTTAGTTGCTTAGGGCCTCACTAAGTTGCTGAGGCTGGCTTTGAACTTGCCATCCTTCTGTCTTAGCCTCCTGAGCCTCTGGGATTACAGATGTATGCATGCCTGCCAACCTCTGGTACTTTTATCTGCCCAGCTTGCCAGGGTGCTTCTGTGTGCCCACCCCTTTGATTCTTCTCTTAGACCTGCCTTGTGCCACCAGGCACTTCTGTAGCTGTTTCATTCCAAACAAGGAGCTCCTGCTCATGGATACGCTGAGGTCACTGAGGCTGCAGCGCAAGTTCTCTGAGCGTTTGGCTGAGGCTTTGGTGTGTTCTGCAGTCACGTGGGTGCGGATGTGTACACTGACCTCCCTTGCTGAGCTCCACAGAGCAGAGCTAAGAGAGAACAGTAGGTGGGGGCTGGGGGGTAGGAGGGTTGCTGACTGAGCTGGGTTAGATTTTCTCTCTTCTTAGCTATGCCACCTAACTTAGGAGTTCAGGGTTCCTGGTTCTATTTCTTCTGTAAAGTGGGAGTTGAGAAAGACCAGTGATCCCTGTGCAGGAGCCCTGGGAGCCAGAAAGTCCAATGGAAAGGCAAGGGATTGTTAGAAAGAAACCCTGGAGGAAATAAAGGGCTGGGGGGCGTCGGCTAGTCTAGTCTCTCATGGTTCTGCTGCCTCCTGGGACTCTGATTGCTCAGCGGATAGACCTTGCTCAGGAGAAGGTCTGGAAAGATGGTCTGCGTGTTGTGCCAGGACTGCAACCCACTGGGGCTCCTTCTGCACCCTACATGGCGCTTTCATGATTTCACCCACTTCATTCTCAAAAGAGGAACTCAGAACATTCCATGCTACCAAGGCATTAATCTAATTGCAATGCCCCTCCTACTTAAAACTTTAGCCCCTGACTTCCCATCTGCGTAGAGTCCAGACTCCTCAACAAGACATAAAGTAAGGGTATTACAGAGGAGTCACGAGATCAGGGAAGGGCTGAAGTGGGGGAGATCCTGGACTAGGATCAGCCTTGAATATGTAACAAAGATTCCCTTCAATATGTAAGACTATGTCAGAAAAAAAAAACATAAAGTAAGACCTTTCTTGATTTTCTTTTCCATTTTTTCTTTTTTCTTTTTTTTTTTTTTTGAGATGGGGTCTCATTATGTTGCCCAGGTGGGCACTGAATTCCCTGGCTCCAGCAATCCTTCTGCCTCAGCCTCTAAAGTAGCTGGGACTATAGGTGCATACCACCACACCTGACCTTGGTGGCCTTGTAACACCTCTACCCCTACTTTAACCACAAAATAATAATACAGCTGCTCACCTAACAGAATAAATCATTTTACATATTATAGTTAGCTCTCAGCCTCATAATAAGCCAGGCCTTATTTTGCCCATTTTACAAATAAGGAAAGAACCTTAGAAAAATTAAACAAGGCACCCAAGGCCAGTTACTGCATGGTAACCTCCCGTGAACCTTGCTCTTGCTTCAGTCTTTGATCCTCCTCTTCTACCTGGCTGCTCTGCCTCTTCTTTTGAAGATTATTGTCCAATGACCTGCCCTTGCTTTCTGCAGCCACCCTGAGCAGGGTGCCTCTGGTTACACTAGCAAAGAGGACACTGAGCAAAGATTCTCTGCAGGCTTGGTCCTGTCTCCCTTCCAAGACTGCTGGGGGGCAGGTATCCCAAATCTAGCCCCCTGCCAAGCTGGAAACAGCTTGTTAATGCTAAATAATGATTTGGAACAGCCCATGGAACAAAAAAGTTAGAAGGGAACTTTCCCAGGGATACAGCTTTAGAAATAGTCTATGCTCTTTTCATGTCACTGCACCCTTCCCAACCTTTCATTGCTAATCCTCGCCCCCATTCCCAGTTAAACAGCCTCCATCCTCCCAGGTTTGACCTGAGCTCCTCACTTGGTACAGTGTGGTTGATCTTGTCTTCTCCCAAGTCTCAGTGCTCATCTGAGGCAATCAGTGCCATGGCCACAAGGTTTGATATCAGACCTTGTTCAGTCACTTACTAACTTGTGACCCTGGACACGTTACACGACCTCTTCAATCTCCAGTTTTCTCATCTGCAAAACAAGAAGGTGCTACCTGCCTCAGAGTTGATCTGGGGATGGAGGCAGGCGCCCTACTATGTGTGGGACAGTATTACCATTGCTCTTGCTTTATAGACTGGCAGATAAGGACTAGAAGGGGGAGTGACGTTCACAGCGTGGGGGGATGGGAAAGCCTGCAGGGGTTGAGGCAAAGCCCCAGATCCTGTGTTGCCTCTCTGGTGCCACCATGTACAGACACACATGGTCCCGTATTTCCCTCACTTGGTGAGGCACCCCACATGGACTTCACCCCACAACAGATGTCAGCCTACATGGGACTTCTGAGAGGTGAGTGCTCAGCACAGAACAGCTCTGACCTAGAGCTATCCTTACAGGTTTCAGTGGCTAATTCAATCTTCTAGAGCTGGATATACCCCTAAGGGTGCAAAGATCCTAAACCACTTCTGCCCTATCTATGGACATGGGGCTGTTTTAGGCACTTGGAAAGAGCCTCCCACACAAGGCTTGGCCTCTTCTCCAAAAAGGTGGAGGCAACCACTTGTGAACACTTTTCCTGGGCAGAGGATCTGGCGGGCAGTGGGAAGTGGGGGCCAAAATGGAAGGGGAATGGGAAGGCTGTATCAGGGATGGCCTTTGGGGACAGCTTCCCCTAAGGTACTATCCCATCCTTGCAGCTCCTTTTGCTGATGATTCAGGGGAAATATGGGAGCCAGAAGCAACCAGAGGAGGCCTCTCTGAAGTCCACTCACTAGGGGGCACCCACAGCCACAGGATGCCACCTAGCCTGGGGAAGAAATTACTGGGCCAGCAGGTGGCAGTGTCCTTAAATCAGGCACCCAAAGTAAAGGAGCAGGGAAAGAAGCCCTATTCCTTAAAGAACCAGCCAGTTTCACTTGAAGATCCAGCTGAAGTTGTCACGCACACCCCAGGAGATTGCCTCTGACCCCTTGGGTCCAGATGGGTGATACACCTCTGTTCTTGCCTCCAAGAGAGAGAATTATTCCATCAGGGGAGGAGGTTCCCTGGCTCTTCCCCAGTCCTCCGGGATTCCTCTTCATTTTCGCATCTCCAGTGCTAGCATACGTCCCCACCCAGGGGACTGAACCCAGGGCATCGCACAGGCTAGGCAAGCACTCCATCACTGAGCTGCAGCTCACAGCAGCACAGCTTTTAAAAAATACTGGGAATCACTAAGAGGTGCTATGCAAGCTAAAAGGGGGCATACCCTTCAAGGTTTTTTTGTTTTTCTTTAAATCAGTGAGCAGCTCCTTCTTTACTTTGGATAAGACAACCAACAAATGAGTGTCAGTTAAATAAAGTGAGGCTAGACCCACGAAGGAGAAATCTGATGAACAGAACCTTTGCCCAACACATGCAGAGTCACAGCACAAGCAAACGATCTGCCGTTTTCCAGGGAGCTGGGCAGCTGGTGGTGGTTATGGGAAGATGGAACTCTTCAGAGGGAACAGCCAAGAATAGGTGGTCACTTGGGACCCTAATAAGCCTGAGAACGCCAGTGGGGTTCTCTCATGGGGTCTTCTCTACCCAGCAGGACTCCCTTTCACCCAACCCGATAGCAGGGTGCCAGAGAAGATAGGAATATAGATTTTAATCATTGTGCTGCTGCAATTAATCAGAGTGCAATTAATCCATCTTTTGTGGAATTGGATGCCACAGTGTAAATGAGAGGGTTTCACAGAGAGACACTCTGGGGGCGCCAGGGAGGAAAGGATCAGGCCTGTGGTGGGCATGGGGGTGGCAGAAGGGAAAATGCAGAGGGGATATGAGGGCTCAGAGCAGAGTCTTCTCTTTCCCTGTCATCACATACCCAGCAAGGATCCCAAGAGGAAGGGTCCTTTCTGCTAAGGCTGCTGGCCTGGACTAGGAATGTGAGCCTTTAACCTCCTTGCCCTTGCAGCTGCCTCAAGTTCAATTCTTGCTGATCAGGTGAGGTCCAGGAAAGACCCTCAGTTGACCAACAAACGAGGAAAGGATGTAAACCAAAGGAGAAATAAGAGGTTTGAGACCTTCCCCATCCTTCTCTGTCTTTTATCCCAAGAGACCCTCCAACTAGTCCGGAGCTGGGGAAAGGACAATAGCAGCTTCTCTTCTGGGAGCTGGCATCCTGGGATGCAGCCCAACCTGCTTTGACAAGACCATTTGTCATGTCGAGAGTGGAGCGAGACAGTCCAGGGCGAAGGAGCTGGCCCAGGACAGCTAGGAGTCAGAGACGCACAGGGCTTCCACTGCGTCGCTCAGACCCTGGTTGACACCCCCCACGGCCAGGAGGCAGTTCTTGATGACGATGCTGGAGCAGGCGCAGCGGGGCGTGGGCATGGCAGGGAGCACCTCCCATTTGCTCTTCCCTGGGTGGAATGCTTCTGCCGTCTCCAGGACAGTGGGTTGGTTCCCTGAAAGCACCAAGGAAATCAGACTTTACAAGTGAGTCCATGCCCCTCAGTTACCCAACTCTTCTTCCCTCCCTTGGGAACTCAGAAGCAAAAGCCAAGCAATTCCAACTTTCTTGGCTAGGGGAGGGCTCCCTCTTCTCTTCTCTGTCCTGGGCCTGTGGCTTTTTTTTTTTTTTTTCACCAGGGATTGAACCCAGGGGCACTTAACCACTGAGCTGCATCCCCAGCTCATTCTATATTTTATTTTGAGGGACAGGGTCTTGCTAAGGTGCTTAAGGCCTTGCTAAGTTGCTGACACTAGCTTTGAGCTCAGAATCCCCCTGACTCAGCCTTCCATGTTGCTGAGATTACACACATGTACCACCACACCTGGCTCAGGCCAGTGGCTTTTGTCAAGCAGCCTCTTTGCCCTTCCTACCCTTCTCCCTGTCTTTTCACCTCCATGAGGGTAAACTTAAGGTAAGGTTTGGAGGATAATAACCAAATCCAGAGTTCATTAGAAGAATGTGTTTGACCAGATTCTTTCCTCTCCCAAGATAGAGCTAGGTATCTAAGGGAAAGAGATGAGTCAGAGGAGGATGGAGGCTGATCCCTTCCATACTTTATCTCTGGTCGTTCCCAGATCGGGCCCTAGGGATTTGTGCTCAGCAAGCCTGGGTTACATGGTTATCAGCATGTCCTTTATTCTCTTTGGGCCTGTTTCCCTGGTGCAAGAAGACAGAAAGATCAGTAGAGTCTAGGCTAGGAAGCAGGGCGTGTTATGAATTATTTGGAATAAAGTGGTGGGCAGGTAGTGTGCAAGGACCAGTGCCCTTTGCTGCTCGTGCAAAGTGCTAAGGGATCCACTGAGCATGAGAACCATGATACATTCCAGTCTGGAAGCTCCATCCTTACCAAGTCCCCCAGCCACTATGACCCGTCCACTCAGAGAGCCAGCCACGAAGTCTGCCCGTCGTTTCTTGAGGAAGAATGACCGTTCCATCTTCAGCCATCCCCCTACAGGCAGGATAGAGAGGGACTTAGATATGAGCAAATACAGAGGAATTCCAAATGGCTGTCACCCTGGGCAGTGGCTCCCTTCCATTTACCGTGGGGTCAGGGTGCATATAGTGCCCCCTGTTGTTTGAAATGAGGCCTCCACCCTCTCCTGATCTTGTGGCAATCTAAGGGACCACAGTCCCCACCATGAAATCCCTGCTGTACTTCAGTTCTCCCAGGCTTCATGCTGGAGAGAAGGCTGATAGAAGTGGTGAGCATAAACATTGGGATCCCTCTTTTTCCATAGGTTAAGAGTAGGTGAAATTCCTCCCTGACCTGGTCCTGCATGGACAGTGTAAAGAAAGAGACAATAGGTAGAGAAGGCTTTGAAGAAAACAACCAACCAGGCAAAAGGGAGCCCTGAAAAGATCAGAGAATCGGACGCCAAGAGTAGCCATGAGTGAAGTGGGGTGTTCAAACTTTTGAAAAGCTCGCCCAGCTGAGTAAGTGACCCTGGGAAGAATGGGGAAAGGTAGAGATCAGCTGGAAGGGAGGAAAGCAGCCAGAGCTTCCTTGGGGGTGTCCTGAAAGAGCAGGGAGGAGACTGGTACCCAGCTTACCCTGTTCCATGTCAAATACGTCCATTGTCCGCAGGAACTTGGGCTGCCGATAGAGCCGACCCTGCCGCAGGCCTCCCAGGCTGTATAGGTGGCTGTCTAGGGTCACAAAGCTAGAGAAGGCCCGCTTGCAGGGAATGTTGGGGAACTTGGTCCAGGAGCGAGTCTCAATGTCGAAGACCTCAAAGGCGTTGACAGCATACTTGGACTGTCGACCCCCTGGAGGCCAGAGCAGGGTGGTGGGTGGGAGTGGCAGAAGAGTAGTCCCTAAGGATGGGGGGCGGGTGGGTTCCTCTTCTGACTGTCACCCATTCATCCAGAAAGCTCTCTAAGGGCTGGGGCAACATGATTTCCCCCAGTGCCAAGGAGCTGCTCAGCCCACAGACACTGCTTCCCAGGGGGAACTGACCCAAGGGAGGGAAGGAGGTGAAATGTGGGACAGGTAACCCATCCTCACCCAGCACATAGATCTTGGAGCCTCGGAGGAAGGAGGTGGCAGCATATCTAGGGGTGGGCATGGGAGCCAGGGACACCCACATGTCCTTGAGCATGTCGTAGTGCTGGAGGTGGTTGTGTGGACGGAGGTCCAGGCCCATCCCGCCTGCTGCGTACACTCGGTAATCTGAAAAGAAAGGCCACATGTACTTCACACTCAGCTCACACACACTAGGGTACGGAATCAGGCCAAGTTCCCAACTACTGCTCTGCTGGAGTGAACCACATCTGTCATTGTGGTTGATGGCACCAAAGTGCCTGGGTCTTCCTGAAGCCAAAATGGGACCGTGTGACTTAGCCTCTCTTGGTACCTAGTCCTTGGCTAAGCCCAGAACACTAAGTCCTCCACAAGTAGACTGTGGTGAAGTCTGCAATGCTTTACAGATCTTGCCCCTTCTGCTGCCTTCCTTCCTGCCAAAGAAAAGTGGAATTATTCTTATACCTTCCAACAGTGCCTGTGCCCCAGAAACCCCTAGACTGCAATTTTCAAGACATAGCAGGGTCCTTATAAACAAGGTCAGCCCCACTGTCTCTAGCCTTGTGGGACCCTGAACTCTGGTTCTCACTTTGTCTCTTATGGGAGAATGGCATTCATTCTTCCCAAATTAGGATGCCAGTGGATCCATGAGGCACCATGCACTAAATAGCATGGGGTAACGGGACAGGACCAGAGCTGAATGAAGGAGAGGCTTGAGGAGCGAGACCTGGCCTCTTTAAGAAACTGCATGGCAAGGATCCCCTCCCTCTCTCCACTGCTCTTGACTGTAGGTGACCTCTCAGGGACTTCGCTGGCACACTGAACCACAGAGGATAATAAGGCATTTGTGTTTTCTTGGGCTTTACCCAGTACCTCCTGGGTCCTTCAGGGAAACAGCCCCCACCCTCTCTTTCTTAGTGAGCCACCTCTGCCTGGGGTTCTGTCTCCCAGCACCCAGTCTTCACAGCTTCTGCTTGTAAGATGCACCTCCACACCCCATACTGGGGATTGAACCCAGGAGTGCTCAACTACTGAGCTACATCCCTAGCCCCCTCCCTTTTTTTTTTTTTTAATTTTGAAACAGGTTCTTGTGAAGTTGCTCAGGTGGCCTGGAACTTGTGATCCTCCTGCTTTAGACTCCCAAATAGCTGGGATTATAGCCTTGTGCCACTTTGTAGGGTAAGATGACTTTATTCTTTAATGTTATTTAGGGTTGGGTACTCTTTCCTCTTACTTTTCAATCTTACGGGGAA
>PVKS010007294.1:59773-73792 GCA_004027875.1 Aplodontia rufa | reverse complement strand
TTGAAAACAATATCTGAGGAGGTATCAGCTGAGTTTTCTGGTTTTATTTACAGTTATCTAGACTATCTTTAAATCAGCAGTATAACTTTCATGCCCACAACAAAGTTATTTATTAGTTTACAGCTTGGTTTGAACCATGTTTTTAAATTAAAGAATCGTATCCTGTCTGTATTTGATTTTGATAACAGAAGCAGAGAACATTTTAAAAACCCAGAGGTGATGCAGAACAGGGACTCTGGATTTTGTTATTTCAGGAGATCGTGTAAAAAACTGATTTGTGGTATGATAGAAATAATATGGTCCTACAGATCAAAAGTCTGTCCAATTTAATTCAATATATATTTATTTGATATCTAAATCAGTAAGACTTAGCTTGATTGCAAGTTCCAGGAAATCTCAAAGAACCAGTGATATAAATGTTATAGAGCTTTTTATTTCTTTGCCATATAAAATGTCTATGGGGCATGCAGAACTGGCTTACCCTGGCAACTATGCTCCATGAGATACTCAGGAATTCTGTCTTCTTCCAGCTAAACACTTGGTCTTTCTGCATGTTTGTAGGTCAAAATAGTAGCATATACATTCTAGGAAATAGGATGGAAGAAAAATTATGTAGAAAAATGGCAAGGCAGGTATCCCAACCATCCTATCTTCTGAACATTCACAAGATATCCCATTTCCACATATTTTCTGCTTTCCAAAACTTCATCAACTGGTTACACCATTATACAATATGGAAGTTTGGACAATTTAGTTTCAATCTTGATGGCCATGTACTCAGATGAAATTTTTAGTACTACAAATGAAAAGAACAGGTGATATCAGGGGAAACAATAGCTTTATTCTGTTATTTTTTTCATGTTAGATAATGATTATCTTCAAGTGTCTTCATTAAAGTATTGGCTCAATTACTATGTGTCTGTTTTACCTTGGGCAAGCCAATTTTATTTTTCGACCTTAATTGCTATGACTATCAAATTAGGGAACTTTACTGAATGATTTTCAAGAGCTTTCCCATTTTTCAGATAATCTGTGGATAAATGAATGCATGACTGGCTGAATGAATGAATGATAGCAAGGTGGTTTAGTGACATTAAAGAGTCCAATAGGCTCAACAATGTACTAGAACCAGGTTATAAGACTCTGACTTAATTACAATGGATTTAAGCAGATCGTAAGTTTGTAGATATATGTTTCTTTACTCAACAAATATTAGCTTAATTCTTTGATTATGCAATATGATGTACTTTCAAAAAATGCAGACATGTATACTATAAACAGTACCAAACAAGAGGCCACATAGCCTTAATTCAGGACAAAAAATAGAACACTACCAGTTCCTCTAGCAGTTTCTCATGTGTTGCTACTCAGTAATAAGACTCTCCTACCATTGAAGGTTATAAAGTTTAGAGATAATTTTATCACAATTTTCTGATACACTGTCTTATTTTATTTTTTTCAAAATTATTAGAAGTATATAGCGATACAGGATACAGATGAGGGGGGAACATTATCAAAGCAGTAGCAATCAATGTATATAAACTTTGTTATCCAGGGGTAATGCCAAAGCATAGATAAACCACTATGGGTTTCATCTGTTGCAGTTTCCCCCAGAAGAACTCATGCTTTAAATGGGTAGCTCGTGGAGGAATGACATCGGCTTCTGGGATGGTTCCCCCATCTTCCCAATCACCAGACTCCTATGAGTTCTTCATATACCCTACCCCCTCCCCATCCCCTTCCTTACACCTCCAAGTATCCTAGGGAGCTATCCCCTTGTTGCACTGAAAGTCATTCAGTTTGAGATTTTGTTAGGTCAGCTGTCTGTCCTACTGCTTCAACATAAATTCTAGTATCAACAGATGAGAGAAACCATTCAGCCCTTGAGTCTCTGAGCTTGGGAGACTTCACTAAGCATAATTCTGTCCATCTCCATCCATTTGACTTCGAAAGCTATAATATTGTCCTCTCTGATGGTGGAGTAGTATTCCATAGTATATATCAACCAAAGCTTTTGTATCCACTGGTCAAGTGAGGGGCATCTGGGTTGGTTCCATAATCTAGCTATAGTAATTGAGCTGCTATAAACATTGATGAAGCCACATCGCTATAATACGCTGATTCCAAATCTTTTGGGAAAATTCCCAGGAGTGGGATAGCTGGGTCGTAAGGTGGTTCCATCCTTAATTTTTTGAGGCGTCTCCACGCTGCTTTCCATAGTGGCTGAACCAGTTTGCAGTCCCACCAGCAGTATAATAGTGTTCCTCTTTTCCCACAGCCCCTCCAGCATCTGTTGTTGTTTGTATTTTTCATTTTTGCCACTCTAACAGGAGTTAGGTGGTATATCATTGAAGTTTTGATTTGCATCTCCCTTACACCTAATGATGTAGAGCATTTTCTCATATATTTATGGGCTTTCTGGACTTCCACTGGAGAGAAGTTCCTTTTGAGATCTTTAGCCCATTTATCGATTGGATTTTTTGCGAGTTTGGATTTTAGTTTCTTTAGTTCCCTATATATTCTGGATATTAGCCCTCTGTCCAAGGTGTAGCAGGCAAAAATTTTCTCCCATTCTGTAGGTTCTCTGTTGATGCTCTCGACTAGATCTTTAGCTGTGCAGAAGCTTTTTAGTTTAATTTCATCCCATTCATTTAATTTTGATTTTACAGCATGCGCCATAGGAGTTCTATTAAGGAAGAAGCTGCTGACTCCTATAAGGTGTAGTGTTGACCCGACTTCTTTTTCTAGTAAATTTAAAGTTGTAGGCTTAATATCCAGGTCTTTGATGTATGGGAATAGTCTTAACAAGAGAAGCAAAACAGATGTTGGAGAGCCCCAAATAAATATTCGTATATTTTCTCTTGAGCTTCTTTGAAAGGACTAATCTAGAAAAAAAAATGTATTCAAGTAGACTGAACTGATAACAAATGACTCCAAAGATATGGAAAATAGAACTGAGTCTTGTAGAACTACCAGTTGGAACCTTTAAATATAGCAATAGAAAAAGCTACTTTCAGACTCAGTTGAATTAACCAATAGTAAATTTTGAGAGTCTAAACACATAAATTTATTCATTTTAAACTCAAATTAATTAAAATGTCACCAATATCTAGAATAATATCTATGTATATCATCTGTCATTTATCATCTGTCATCTATCTATCTATCATCTATCATCTATCTCCTGTTAGATTCTAGTTAATATGAAAGATGTAGAGATAGCATGACTCAAAATATTTTAGGAGATTTCATTGAAGTTGTCGTCATTTTTATATTATATATATATGTATATGTATATATATGTATATGTGTATATGTATATGTATGTGTATATATGTATGTATATATAATGTGTATATATATATATATATATATATATATATATGAACTGGAAGAGAGCATTCTGATCCTTATGTTTAGAGAACATATATCATTTTTTAAAAATTAAGACAATATATAATACAATGTAATAATTTGAGACAATATAATATATACTTCTGTCCATCAGTATTCAAGACAATATAATATACTAAAGCAAATACTTCAAAATACAAAGAAAATTTAATAGTATATAATCATGAGGTAACTTTTAAAAGGACAGTAACAATAAATTAAGCATTGAAATTTTGAACTATGTATTAAAGTATTTAAATTAGTAAACATACAAACTTTTGTGACCTATACACGTATTCCTCACTTTTTATGATAATGTCCAAAGAAAGTCATACAGTTGCTCCTAAAGAAAACAGCAGTAAGATTTTAAAATCTTAAGTATATTTTGACTCAATTGTTTCAAAACAACATATTAAATAAAATCCACAATCATTTTCAAAGGTACACATTATTTCCCGATAAATAGTGTCTGAACTTCCCCCTGCACAAGAAAGTTGCCAGGGATTTAACCTGGAATTGAATTTTGAGATCTGGCCTGGATGTTGGAATGGAACATGCTGGAAAATGCACCTTGGATGTGGTCTCACTAGGTCACCAGGTCACTAGCTATTGCATTTCTTTAAAAAAAAAAAATCAAGATTTTATTTTTCATTATAGTTTCACACATTGAAGGAGTTTGTTGTTACTTTTATCTTTTGATATTTCATATGTGACTGAACTTACTTAAATTTCATCTGCAGCAGAGGTTTGAAAATAATAGAAGTATCTAAAAGTAATTAGCTGAAGAAACTAGAAAGATTTTGTTTTTAAGTTTATGATCTATCCCTGATTATTTTTGTGTAGAGTATGAAATAAGGTTTTTTTTTCCTTTTATGTTATCTTGAACCATTTGTGGAAAGACTTTCTTTCCCCATTACATTATTTTGATGTCTTTGTCAAAATTGATTATGACAAAGAAAGATGGCTGAATAGAGGAGCGGCGCATTTTCCAGCTGCCTTGTGGCTTGGGATTCAAGCAGTAGTATGGTTTCGTAATGAGGTGGATGACAGGGAATTCACTGAGATTCAGTATCAGACAGAGACAGAAATATGCTTTGAGCATAGGACAAATACTTTCGGACCAGGCTGATGGTGTCAGCAGTATCAGTTTACCGTAGAGGGGAGGGGCAGCACGGGCAGAGAGAAGCGCAGCAAGCACAGTTGGCGTGGGAGAACCCGTGGAACAGAGAGCTAGTGTGATCTTGATTGAACCAGAGGCTGTGCAACAAACTAACATTTGAAAAGTGCTCCATATTTCTGGTCTTTCAAGCGGAGAAGGGTCTGGGAGCCATCTTGAAGCAGCTGCCTTGTCGCTTCCTGCAGCAGGAGCCCAGGCAATCATAGAAAGCATTGCTAGACTATTGCAGCAAGTGCTTGCCATGGGTCTAGAATATTCCTGGTGGGGCACAACTGAAATGGGCATGGAGAGGATTGTAGCCAGGGGGATTCCATGTAGGGAGTGGAGGGGAGTACTGCTTGTTTGCTTTTCCTTTGGGACTGGAGGCTCAAAAGACCAGGTCGGGAGACTCTAGAAGCTGGTCAGGCAGGCATGATTGTATCCGGGGTCTGATCCAGGGAAGACTGCATTCATGGGTGGTGGAGGGTGTGAGACCTATAGAGGGTTAGTTACCCTGCTGTACAGGCTCCCTTAATCTGGAGGCTCCAGAGATCCAGATGTTCAGCAGAGGTTGACATCTGCCTGGTCCTAGGGTATGCTAATCTAATTTCTCTGGATCATTTACCTCCCCACAAAGTTCTGATCAGAGCTAAATAGCATCCACCAGCTATCAGAATATCCCATGTAGAACAATACATCGGCCTCGCCTGGGGCGTGCTTTGATCCTGTATGTTTGGACAAAACTTCCAAGTGTCAGTACTTCCTATTCTATCTTATCTTATATAGTGAGGAGGAAAGTTGAGAGGTATTACAACTGGCTTTGGTCCAAGACCACTCCAGCTGGCAGATTGGTGGGCAACACAAAGATGATGGGCTTAACATTCTCTGACCCTTCCTTTCTAAGGGGTACACAGTATGAAAGGAGGACAGTATGGTATGGACAGGGAAAATCCATCCTTGTCAATAGCTTTGACTTTCTCAGAGAGGACAATATCTTTTGTTTCATTAATAATGTTTTTTTCTTTCTCCCTCTCTCTCACCTTCCCTCTTTTATCTCTCTGTCTCTGTCTTCTGTCTGTGTTTATGTGTTCTTGCTGTGTTGATAATAAATTCATTTTTATCTTTTTTTAACCTATTTGATATTTTGCCTTGTTTTGTCTTTGGAAGGTTGGAGTTATTTGTTTGTTTTTGCTTTTATTTTTGTTTCTGATTCTTCTTCTCCTTTCTCCCCCTTCTAATACTCAAATTTTCTGGTACTTTTTTTTCTCTCTTTAATTTGCTTCTTTTAGTTACTTTCTACTCCTCCTCCTTTATAGCCATCACTTGCTCTCTTCTGCTTTTTCCCTCTGTCTACTTTTTGATTGTTTTAAACTTTCTTCAGCCTTCATAACCCATTTCTGTTCTTTCAATGAACTGAAATTTTACTATCTTTTGTAACTATTTAGTTTATATAATTCTTGTCCCTACCATCCATATCGTTCAGGTTATTAGTACTGTGAATTGAATAGTTGACACCGGGTATTTACTTTAATTCTAGACCTAGTTCAGGACCATTTATTTATGGTTAATTCTGACCCCCCATTCTACTTTTTGTGGTAATTCGTGTTGTGGATACCATAGTAAACACCAGACATTTTACTGCTACGTATTGTTTGCTGCTATTCTTGTTGTTGTTGTTGTTTCCTGTTTTTCTGAGAGGGGCTGGGAAGTGCCTAGGACTGTGAGCTCACAGGGTAGAGATTCTGCTGCTTAGCTATACCCCCAGTTCAGCCAAGTGACAATTTACCTTGCTTTACACATAAACTAACCCTGTTCAAGCTTCATTACTACTTTAATGTGTAGAATAGGGGACACAAAAACCTCAAACCAGTGACCAAGCCCCAGTTATGAAGAGCTATGGCAGGTGGGTACCTGAGGTCCCACTTGGACATCTGTTTCTATAGTGAAAACAGAGAGGTTCCATTGACAAGATTCAGAGGAACCCATGGTGTTGCAGCAGCTGTCCAAGAGTGAATTAAATCAGTGGTTCTGGGGTGGTGAACAGAGTCATTTGTGGTTGAA
Organism: Aplodontia rufa; assembly: GCA_004027875.1. Taxonomy (NCBI): domain Eukaryota; kingdom Metazoa; phylum Chordata; class Mammalia; order Rodentia; family Aplodontiidae; genus Aplodontia; species Aplodontia rufa. Next base: position 67,182 of record PVKS010007294.1, on the reverse strand, counting down.
ATTAGCTCTTGCATTACGCTGAGCATAGGTATTGAAGCCAAGATACACCGACAATTTAGGACTTACTACAAAAGAGGTAACTACGTACCAAAAGACACCTTTAGAAAAGAGAAAGAGGAATGAGAATAGGTGCACAAATCTAAGACCTCTGAAATCTTGAGGAAATAGTCAAACAAGTCTCCTCTCAAGATTTACAGTCCCCCAACAACAGAAACTATTGATATAGAAGATGATGAAATTCCAGAGAAAGAGTACAAAAAATTGATTAATAAAATAATGAGCTAATGGAAAAACTAAGGAAGAAATTAAACAAATATAAGGAGGTGAAAGATCATTTCAATGAAGGTAGACACTCTGAAAATAAAACAAGCAGAACTCCAGGAACTGAAAGACAAATTAAATTAAAAATTCACTTGAAATTATCACAAACAGATTAGATTACATAGAAAAAAGAACTTCAGGCCTCAAAGGCAGTATATAAGCTTGAATACTCAGTATTCCATAAAGTTAAAAATAAAGGATCATGATCAGCATATATAAGAACTCTGAGACAATATCAAGAGATCAAACTTGAGTCATTGGGATAGAAAAGGGCCATGGAGATGGAGGTTAATGACATTAAGAACCTTTTCAGTGAAATAATTGCAGAAAAATTTCCAAATAGGGAATGAGATGGACATACACCTAAAGCATATAGAACTCCAAATAGATAAGATCAGTGAAGAACTTCTTCCAGGATACATCATAATCAAAATACCTAACATAGAGAATAGAATATTAAAATCCACAAGAGAAAAACAAGTCACATTTAGAGGTAAAGCAGTAAGGCTCATTTCTGACTTTTTAGCCTAAATGCTAAAATACAGAAGGGCTTGAAATGAGATAATTGAAGCTCTGAAAGAAAGTAGTTGCCAATGTTATTATATCCAGCTAAGCCATCATTCAGAATTGAAGAAGAAATAAAAATTTTCCAAGAAAAACCAAAAGAATTCATGATCACTAAGTAAGCACTGTAGAAAATACTTAAAGAAATGCTATACACAGAGGAACTAAAAAATGAACCCAGGATCCTCCTATGGATGAAGCTCACTACAAGAGCTATTAAGCAACTGAAAATCAAGATCAAATTAAATATATGGCACATTCTAAAATGTCTGGAAATAAGCATCTGTCTGTCATAACTCTAAAAGTAAATGTACTCATCTCTCAAATTAAGAATACATAGACTGGCAGACTAGATTAATAAACAAGATTCAGGGGCTAGAGCGGTAGGTAGCTCAGTGGTTATGGTGCTTGCCTGGCAGGTGCAATGATGTGAATTCAAACCCCAGTACCACGTACACAAAAAAAGTGTCAGAGCAATGAAGGCCACATGAAAAACTAAATAAAAGTGTTTCTCTCTTTGTTTCTCTCTCTCTCAAAAAAAAAAAAACAAACCAGAAAAAGATCCAGCTATATGTGCTGTTTGCAGGAGACTAATTTCATAGGCAAAGACATCCACAGTAAAATGATGGCAAAAAATATTCCATGCAGAGAAAATCTGAAAACCAGCAGGACTATGTGTACTCATGTCTGAAAAAGCAGATTTCAAGCCAAAATTAATCAGAAGGGACAGGAAGGTATTTTGGTTTAGATATAAGGTATCCCGCAAATGCTCATGTGTGATGCAATGCAAGAAAGTTTATAGAGGCAAAATGATTGAGTTCTAAAAGCCTTAATGTAATCAGTATATTAATTCACTGGGGGATTAACTGTAGGCAAGTAGGGTATGACTGGAGGAGGTGGACCTTTAGGGGCATACTTTTGGGGTTCATATTTTATCCATGGCAAGGAGAACTCTGCTTCCTGGTGCCATGTTCCCTATTGCTTTTCTCCACCATGCCATTTTGCCTTGATGTTCTGCTTCTCCTCTGGCCCAGAGCACAGAGCTGGCCGTCGTGGATTAAGACCTTTGAAACCATGAGCTCCCAAATAAACTTTTACTCCTCTAAATTTTCTTTTCAGGTCTTTTGGTCCATAGCATTGAAAAAAACTGACTAAATCAACATAACTGGTAAAAGGAACAATCTATCAAGAAGATACAATGATAGTAAATATTTATGCCTCAAATTTTGGTGTACCCAATTGCATAAAATAAACACTTCTTGACATTAAGTCCCAGAGATACCTTAGTAAAACAATACTAGACAGTGTTAACACATCACTCTGCTAAAAGACATAAGAAAGACACTTCTGACCTGAATAATACTGTATGTCAAATGGACCTAAGAGACGTCCTTAGAACATTTAATTAAACATCAGCTGAGTTTACTTTATTCTCAGTAGCTCATTGTACCTTTGCCCAAATAGACCATATTTTAGATCATATAGACCATAATGCAAGAGTTAGCAAATACAAAAAATATTTTATCAATATAACCCCTTGCATCTTATCAGATCTTAATGGAATAAAATTAGAAATCATCATCAAGAAGACATATAAAAACCAAATAAACTCATGGAGATGAACAGTATTCTTTTAAACAAAAAACTAATCATAGAAGAAATAAGAAGAGAAATTTAAAAAATTTTAAGAGTCAAATAACAGTAGTGGTACAGTGTACCAGAATCTCTGACATTATGTGATGGTGGTTATAAAAAGAAATTGTAGCATTAGGCACCCATGTTAAAAAACAAAATAAAACAAAACAAAAAAACAGAAAGATCCCATATAAACAATCTAATGTTACCTATCAAGGCCCTTGAAGAGCCAGAACAAACCAATTCTGAAAACAGTAGAAGACAGGAAATAATTTAGATCAGAGTGGAAAATAGAGAATAAAAAAAAAGGATCAATGTAAACAAGGGTTGGTTCTTTGAAAAGATAAACTAGATTGGTAAACACTTAGCTTAGTCAAAATAATAAAAAGAGAAGGATAAGACCCATTCAAGAAACTTAGAGATATGAAGGAGATGATTTTTTTTTTTGAGAGAGAGAAGGGACAGTGAGAGAGAGCGAGAGAAAGAGAATCATTTTTTATTTAGTATTGTATATGTGGTGCTGGGGCTTTAACCCATGTCCTCGTGCATGCCAAGCAGGTGCTGTAACTGCCCAGCCATTGATCCAGCCCCAATAGGGATTATTTTGAAAACATATTCCATTAAATTGGAAAATTTATGAAGTACTGACAAATTTCAAGTGAAACAAATCAACATCGAGCAGTAAGACTGAAGCAATAACAAAAAGACTTCCCACAAAGAAAAACCTGGACCAGATGGATTCTCAGCTGAATTCTGCCAGACTCTTAAAGAAGAATGAATGTCAGCTCTCACCAGGAATAGGATAAGAATGTCCACTATATACTTTTCCATTAAATAGAAAGGGAGCACTCCAAAGTTCATTCTATGAAGCCAGTGTCACCTTCATACTAAAATCAAAGACACATCAAGGAAAGAAAACTGTAGAGACCAAAATCCCTGATAAATTTAGATGCAAAAATTATCATTAAAATATTAGCAATCTACATTAAAAAGCATTTTAAGGGCTATAGTGGTGGCTTAGCTTGGCAGTTATGGTGCTTGCCTGGCATGTGCAATTACATAGGTTTGAACCCCCGTATCATGTACATAGCAGAGTGTGGGAGCAATGAAAGTCACGTGAAAAACTAAGTAAAAATCGCTTTTCTCTTTCTCTTTCTCTCTCTCCCTCCTTCCCTTCCTCCCTCTCTCTGTCTCCCTCTTTCTTAAAAAAAATAGCAAAACACTGAAGAAAATAGGGCTAGAATGAACTTACTTCAATATCATAAAGACTACATATGAGAAACCCAAAGTGAGCATCATACTGAACAGAGAAAAATTGAAAGCATTTCCTTCAAAACCAGTAAGAAGGTAAGAATGTCCATTCTTACCACTTCTATTCAAAATAATTCTTGAAACTCAAGCCTGAGGAATTAGGCAATGGAAGAGAATTAAAGGGATACAAATAGGAAAAGAAGACATCAAACAGTCTGTGTTTGCTGATGACATGATCCTATACCTAAGACCAAAGAAAATACCACCCGAAGACTTCTAGACCTGATAAACAAATTCAGAAAGGTTGCAGGATACAAAATTAACATAGAAAATTTAATAGCTTTCCTATACTCCAAAAAGTTTGATAAGGAGATGAAGAAAAATATTTCATTCAAAATAGCCTCAATGAAAACAAAGTACTTGGGAATAAGTCTAAGGAGGCAAAAGACCTCTACAATGAAAATTATAGAACACTATTTTAGTCAGCTTTTTGGTAATGGCAGGCATGGCCCAAGGGAACAGGGAGTTCAAGGTGTCACATAGGGAAGCAGAGCAGAGAAACTCCACACCAGATACAGAATATATACTCAGAGGCATGCCCCCAGTGACCTCCTCCTTCAGCTACCCTACCAGCCTCCATCTGCTAGGGGATTAATGCACTGATTGGGTTAAATCCTTTATAATCCAAATATTTCACCTCAGCCTTCCTGAATTTTCACACGTGAGCTTTTGGGGGACACCTCATGTTCAAACCATAACAAACACTAAAGACACTGAAGAAAGAAATTGAAGAAGACCTTAGAAAATGTAAAGACCACCTGCCCATGTTCATGGATAGGCAGAATTCGTATTGTCAAAACTTCATATTACCAAAAGCAATATACAGATTCAGTGCACTCCCCATTAAAATAACAGTGACCTCATTCACAAAACTAGGAAAATATAGTCCTAAAAGTTCTATGGAAGAATAAAAGAATAGTGAAGTTAATCCTTTTCAATAAGAGTGATGCTGAAGAGATCACAATACCCAAATTATACTACAGAGCTATAGTATTTACACCAGCAATGTATTGGCATAAAAAAAGATATGAAGACCAGTGGACTAGAATAGAAGACACAGACAAATCCACTTAGATTCAGTCATATAGCTGGGTGTGGTGATGCACAAGTAGTCCCAGAGGCTTGAGAGGTTGAGACAGGAGGATCCCAAGTTCAAGGCCAGTCTCATCAACTTAGTGAGGCCCTAAGCAACGTAGGCCCCAGTTCAGTCATATGATGGTTGACAAAGGTATCAAAAGCATGTTTGAGAAATAGCTTTTTTAATCAGTGGTGCTTGGAAAACTGAATATTCATATGTAGAAGAATGGAACCGGACCCCTGTCTTTCACCTTACACGTAAATCAAGTCACAGTGGATAAAAACCTGGGAATTAGATTAGAAACACTGCATCTGCTAGAGGAAAACACAAGGTCAACAATCCAACATACTGGTGCAGCCACTGACCTCCTTAATAAGAAATCTCAAGAAACAAACCCAAGAATCAGTATTTGGGATGACATCAAATTAAAATACTTCTGCACAGCAAAGGAAACAGGAGTGTGAAGAGAGAGCCTACAGATGGGAGAAAATTTTTTGATAGCTACTCTTTTGACAGGGGATTAATGTCCAGAATATATAAAGAGCTCAGAAAAAACTTAAGACCAGAAAAACTAATAGCCCAATCAATAAATGGCCAAAAGATCTATATAGACATTTCTCTAAAGGAGAAATATAATTGGCCAATAAATAAATGAAAAAATGATCAACATCCTTAGCAATTAGAGAAATGTAAATCAAAACTACACTGAGTTTTCATCTCATTCTACTTAGAATAGCAGTCAATAGGAATACAAAATAACTGCTAGACAAGATGTTGGAAAAAGGCAGTACTTATCCATTGTTGGTGGGAATGCAGATTAGTGCAACCACTTGAAAAAGCAATATGGAGATTCCTCAAATGACAGGGAATGGAACCACCATATGACCCCACTATCCTACTCCTTGGTATTTATCTAAAAGTTCTAAAGTAAGCAAGCTATAGTGAAAAATGCATACCAGTGTTTTAGCAGTGCTAGTCACAATAGGCATTTTATGGAACTAGTCTAGCTAGTTGTCCATCAACAGTTGAATGGATAAAATGTGGTATATATAAACAGTGGCGTTTTACTTAGTCATAATGAAGAATTGAAATTATGGCTCTTGTAGGTAAATGGGTAGAATTGGAGAATATTGTTGCTAAGTGAAACGAGCCAGACTAAAATAGTAAAGGGTCAAATGTTTTCTCGCATATACAAAAGCTGTATAGCAATAGAATAGAGGAAGGGGATTGAGAAGGAGGGAAAGGGCTTTGGAAAGTAAGTGGGGAATTAAATCTACCAAATTACACTGTGTCTATGTACAAATGTAGCACAATGAATCATATGTTCATATATATATGCATATATTATCATGCACTAATTAAAATAGTACTAGAGAGAAGATCTGTAGATCTAGTAGATTGGGGGAGGAATAGGAGAGGGAAAAGGAAGCTATTAGGAATGAGATTTATCAAGTAATATGCATGTATGAATATAACATAACTAATCCCACTATTACATATAATTGTAATGTGCCAGTAAAAACCCAATAACTTGTAAAAAATGTGATTCTGTTTTTGGACTCATCTATTTGGTTGGTCTATTTGTGTGTATTTTATACCAATCCAGTGGAGCTCCATTATAAGTCTTGAAGTAAACCCTTTTCTTTTTTTCAAAATGGTTTTGAATATTTTGGGTCCTTAGCATTTCCACAAGAATTTTAGAATCCTCTTGTCATTTTAAATTATTTATTTATAAGTATTATTTATACAGTTTTTGTGAAAATACTTGTGGGAGTTATGATTGTGATTGCCTTGAATCTATAGATAGTTTGGGTGAATGAACGTCTTAACATTACATAGTCTTGCAATACATGAACATGGTGCATATCTACCTGTTTGGCAGTGGACTTGGCTATTTAGATAGACTTCTTACTCTAATAATATGCATAAGGTACTTTAACATATGCAGCCTGGCATGTTTAATAAGCTGCCTTGTAATGTTAATATTTTATTAGTTCCATTAATTCTCACAAAGCCGTTCTATTTGTATCCCTGTTTGACTTCGCTTGTAAGTTGAGCATAGTTATAGAGCTAGAAAATGGCCAGACAGGGTTCAGGATGAGGTTCTGATGACTCTAACACTGATTCTTACGTGCACTCACACTGGCTTCCTGCAAGATTAGGTTGGAGTCTCCAACAGCAGAATTTATCTTGAGTAGTTTAAGGAGCACAGAAATGTAGTATGGATATGGGAGCTCAGAATCTCTCCAGGAGCGTAGATAGAGCATTTACATGTGTGTACCTCTCACTATGTGGGCTTATATCCTTAAAACATCACCGTCAGAATCTCTAGGAGTGCACTAATTTGAGATCTCTGCTCCTGCCAGCCTCAAGGAATGGGGCTTCTCTACACTGCATTTGCCAGAAAATGGCTTTTCCCATTCTCTGCTCACTTCTGACCCCAGGCCTAGGGCCATTGTTTTAGTCAGGGTTTTTTTTTTTTCTTTTTTTTTTTTTTTTT